>JAVYIG010007023.1:0-108297 GCA_035222895.1 Strongylocentrotus droebachiensis | reverse complement strand
CACTCTGTACACTCCATGCTATCCTTTTCCAGTCTGTAAACAACTTTACAACATGAATTCAATGATGGCCAGCGTTTTACTTCTCATATGAAAACGCCCTAAACTTCGCGAGGTAAAACAAAGGGTCTTTCAAATTTAAGTCTATTCAAGCCCAATATGCGCTTAGAACTTGCCTGCATACCCGAGCAGAATCATTTTATGCTCAACAAAGACACACAGCCTTGGGTAAAGAGGTCCATTATTTTTGTTTTATTTAGTTATATTTTTTCATTGACAGCTAGTATACTATTAAATATCAGAAATATTGGATGCTCTGTTTCAAATACAGCCCAGATTGCCGAGCAATGAATTATCTCCTGCTTCTTGTCCAAAAACCATATTTAACTGGTTTTAAAAACGGTATCATTTAATTTCCATTTCCCAGCATTATTTGAACTGTCTTGAACTGAAGTTGTTTTCCTTTCTTGTATTAAATGACACTATACAGCCAGTCCATTCTGTTCCTGTAGGCGTATTGAAAGAGCTTGTCCTCCCAGACAAGGAGAAAGAGCCATTTTAAGTACCTTTAGGGACAATACATCAAAATAATGCGCGGTCATTGTTGCAATGTCAGGAATGCTATTCTACCTTTTTGCTAATCCTCGCAATGACAAAAATATTCACTCGATGAAGGGAGGGTCCGTTCTTTTCTTCAATTCATTAATTGATGCCATGTTAGAAAGAGCTGAGTAGTTTGTTACGTAACTATTCAAATATTGCCGGTGCGAGCTATTTAAAAAAACGGAATCGAATAGCCTGCATCTTTAATATGAATAACAATGAGCAGAGCCTAAAATACAGCTGCACTGCATTTCTAAGTTAGCTTCAACGGAATGTTACTTTCAATGGCATGTAATTAGTTTGAATGCACCTGTTTCTAAACATAACAATCATTAAATCAGCATATTTTGTAAAGTCTTAACATCAGAAAGTGTTAACAACTAAAAGCGAACCAGGTAATCGTAGTGAGGCAAAGTGGTCTTGTGGATAGGCGACCGCCTGGTAGTTGGAAGGTATCGGGTTCGATACCCAGCTAGTGCAATTTTTTCTTCTTTTTTGTTTTACTTAAAAAAAAAAAAAAAAAGGGTTTAAACCCATTTTTATTTCACTCAAACTACCAATTTTTGCTATTCTTTTAATTGATCGATACAATGAGCTTACAATGAACTTGTTAACAAAGTAAAGAATTATACGAAGTACACAAAGGACAGCATTCCTGTTTTATCCATCAAACATAATCATATTCAATACTTTTTCAGTCCGAATGAGAAGGAGAGAGAGAAAGAGAAAGAAAGAAAGCCAGAAAGAGACAAGAAAAGAAAATCCAATACCCCAATAATCAAATGAGGTCTGAGAATCTCAATCCACATAATTTATTTACAATTAATTCAAATATTTTGGCAGGAAAGCGAGATATTAAAAGTTATTTTTTCTTTCCAATTTTGGGGTGATAAAATAATCATTGTTGTTGTTGTTGTTGTTGATGTAAGGAAAATAGTTTCAAAGCACAATATGTCAATGGATTCCTCCAGGTAGACATAAATATCCGCATCACCCCAATTTTACATGCAGGCCCCGCTGAACGTTTCTCTAAGTAGGTGGGGGGGGGGGGTGGTGGGGGGGGGGGGGGGGAGTGTTATTTACGGTAAGCAGGGCGTAGCCTAAAATGGCGTGGGGTCTACGGGCGAAGACCCGGCGGGAGTCAAGGGGTGGAGCCTCCAGAAGCTCAGGGGTTTTATACATTAAAATACCATCAGATGAGCATATTTGAAACCTTATTTGTGACAATGGCAGGCCACGAATTGGCGCGCGGGTCCAGGGGGCAAAGCCCCCGGAGGCTCAGGGTTTTAGGCATAAGATTACGGTCAGATGAGCATCCAGGGTCCCGCCTTAGGGCCATTGGTTGGGTTCAGGGGCAGAGCTCCGGAAGCTCAGGGGTTTAGGCATTTTATAACGGTCAGACAAGCATGCAGGGGGACGCCTTAGGGCCCCTGGTGGGGTCGAGGAGGCGGATAGCCCGGAAGCTCAGGGGTTTTAGGCATTTAATTACGGTCAGATGAGCATATTTTGACACCTCATTTTTTTGTGACAAAGGCAGGTCACTATTCTTTCTTTCTTTCTTTAGGAATTTGCCATTTTCCAACAAATGCATAAAAAAGTATAATATTGAGGAAAAATCGCGAAAAATTATGTCATTTTCGCAACATTTGTAAAGCACCGGTCTCGAATTAAAAATAAACCACGTTTGAATTATATTTGAGGGGCATCTGCCCCCCCCCCCTCCCAAGCCCCTCCCCCCATCAGTACGCGAGTGCTGCCCCCCCCCCCGAACTACACCTTGATGGCGGGAAAAATCGCTACTGATCTCCCGTACCTTTGTTCTTTCTCTTTTTTGTCTTTCCCTTTCTCTCGTCTTCCTTTCCCTTCACTTCCTTCTCTATGTTTCAGGTTTGCTGGGGGAGGCAAGGGCCCCTCGCCCCCTCCTTGATCTACACGTTGTTGGCGGGATTAATCGCAACTGTTCTCTCCTTCTTTTCACACTTTTCTTTTCTTTTTCCTTTTTTTTGTTCCTTTTAGCTCTCCTCTTTCCCTTTTCCTTCCTACCCCCTTTTTGAGGGCGGGGGTAGGGAGGGGGGGGGGGGATGAGGCAAGGGCATTTTGCCCCCTCCCCCCCCCAAAAAAAAAAAAAAACACAAAAACACAAAAACATTACAACTTATTGGCGGGAAAATTGCAACTGATATCCCGCTTCTTTTCTTTACTTCTTCCTCTTTTTTCCTTCCCTTTATCTCATCTTTTCCTTTTTATTTTCCTTTTCCATCCTTCTCTCTGCTTCTCCCCCCCTTTCTTTTCTTCTTTCTCTTCTTTCTTTCCTTTTCTCTCGATCCTCTTTCCTTTTCCCTTATTTTCCTTCTCTCTCTCTCTCTCTTTTTTTGCGGGGGGGGGGGGGGGAGGGGAGGACCTCCTCGGCCTCCCTGGATACATGCCTGCATTTGGGGGTAGCTGCGCCTTTCGTCAGCTAGCTGAAAGTGTTAACAACTAAAAGCACAGTGTTAACAACTATAGTGTTAACAACTAAAAGTGAACCAGGTAATCGCAGTGAGGCAAAGTGGTCTTGTGGATAGGCGACCGCCTAGTAATTGGAAGGTTCGGGTTCGATCCCCAGCTAGTGCATTTTTTTTTAGACCTTGAAACAAAAAACTGATGTTATGTTAAAAACTAAAAGTGAACCAGGTAGGCCTAATGGTAGTGAGGCAATTAAAGTGGTCTCGTGGATAGGCGACCGCATATTAAGTGGAAGGTATCGGGTTCGATACCCAGCTAATGCATTTTTTTAAAAATCTTCAAACAAAAGTGTAGTGTTGTAAAAAAAACTGTTGGGGAGCCCATTTGGGGGAGGGGGGGCCTTTTTTTTTTTTTTTTTTTTTTGGGGGGGGGGGGGGTAGCCGTCAGCTAGCTGGCGGTCGTCAGCTAGCTGGCGGTCGTCAGCTAGCTGGCGGTCGTCAGCTAGCTGGCGGTCGTCAGCTAGCTGGCGGTCGTCAGCTAGCTGGCGGTCGTCAGCTAGCTGGCGGTCGTCAGCTAGCTGGCGGTCGTCAGCTAGCTGGCGGTCGTCAGCGTGGCCTGCGGCCGATAGCGATAGCCCCAAAGCCATGTCCAACTTTTAAACTACATTCAAGAGTCCCTTATTGCCAGGTTTTAAAAGGTTTTTTACATTTTCAGTACTACTTTCTTCCTTTTATTCACTCTGTACACTCCCATGCTATCCTTTTCCAGTCTGTAAACAACTTTACAACATGAATTCAATGATGGCCAGCGTTTTACTTCTCATATGAAAACGCCCTAAACTTCGCGAGGTAAAACAAAGGGTCTTTCAAATTTAAGTCTATTCAAGCCCAATATGCGCTTAGAACTTGCCTGCATACCCGAGCAGAATCATTTTATGCTCAACAAAGACACACAGCCTTGGGTAAAGAGGTCCATTATTTTTGTTTTATTTAGTTATATTTTTTCATTGACAGCTAGTATACTATTAAATATCAGAAATATTGGATGCTCTGTTTCAAATACAGCCCAGATTGCCGAGCAATGAATTATCTCCTGCTTCTTGTCCAAAAACCATATTTAACTGTTTAAAAACGGTATCATTTTAATTTCCATTTCCCAGCATTATTTTGAACTGTCTTGAACTGAAGTTGTTTTCCTTTCTTGTATTTCGATACCATTACGTCATCTTTCCTACGCCTGTCCGGCATGCACCTCGAGCATTGTATACGTTTCTGTCATAGAGATATATGCTACTAACACTAGAGGGCGTACTCGCTCAAATTGCTGTGCCGACCTGGAGCTTCGGCGCGGCCGCCATAAGGAGGGCCTAGGGCAGAAAAACGAACGACCCGACAAGATTACTGTACACAACGTACGTGGAAAAATTTGGAGAAGCAGGTTCGTGCGTTGCATTTGGTTGTTCGAACCGAAGAAAGAAAGGGAACTGCATAATCTTCCAAGTAAGTTCTTCTTAACGTTATGTTGAATAATAAGGAGATTTTAGAGCTAAAAATGTAGTTTATGCAGTGACTGTACTCGGGTATTGTCTCATGATAAGCCACCGCAGCTCACGTTCCTGCAGCAGCGGAGCGCGACAGTCCACGCCCGCCGGCCTGGCGCAGGCATGGGTTAAGGTTCTGGGGACGGTGATGGGAAAACTCTGCTGCGCTGGAGTCGCAACTCCAATAGTCAGAGAGTCCACATATTAACTCCATGAGCTTGATTCTATTAACGAAAGTCTAGAATATTTAATTAATTTTATCATATCTAATTTCAAGATAAAAATCAAATGTCAACTTCTTTATATTTTAACTAGACTAGACCTCTAGACTCTAGATCTAAATCTAAACTCTAATTTCTAAAGCCGAAAGGCAAAGCTAGGCTAGCCTGCCATATTTCACATCACAGGAGTTAGGCTAGGCTAGCCTAAGAAGCCCACTGCACACTACACAATTTCTATCAAATTTACTTATGACTTGCTGACATCGTTATTAAATACTGCTCTCGCTTTGGACACCTTACTGCAACAACCAGACTTTCCTCTCGTCCTTCTTCCCTCTCATCCTTCTTCCCTCGTACTAGTAGAGAGTGGAATAACCTCAAGAAGGACCCTGCGAACTTCCTTTCTCTGGATGCCTTTAAAAGGGCATTGAAGGAAGCGTCCAACTGATGGCAGCACATCGCTGTCCACGTTTTTAACAGCACATCACTGTATATATATATTTTGCACCTGGATTGAAGCCTACACACATTTTGGACATGGCACACACCACACTGTAGTGCGTAATCTTCGTTGTATGAAGTAGCATTTACCGAGGAAGAAGAAGAAGAAGATTGGCTGGAAGCTGCTTTCAGTTTCAGTCTTAAAAATCATATGAAATAGCATGAATAGTAGTCTAGAACAATTGTTATGTTATGAGAAAAACACTCATTATTGTTTCCATTTGCTTTTATTGTAATGCAGGAAAAGGTCTACACCCAAGAGAGGAAAAGGATGTTACACACCACTATCTCCTTCCTAGTGATGTGCCTACTGTCTTTCCTGGACATCCTCCCTATAAACAGACCCATGGCTCAAGACTTCCAGCAAAACCATGTACAACATCCAAAAGTGTTCCTGTGCCTCCAAAGAAACCCTATGACATTACAAAAGAACATGACTATTCTTTTCCTGTCTGAGTTGATCAGAAACTGAAGATAACCAGACAGCAACAGGATGCCAAGAAACAGCTTATAAAAGTGTTGAAACAGAAGGTAAACAGAAGAGATGGAAAAACCAGGACTCTCTTGCAGAAAGTCTACGAAAGCAAGCTCATTAGCGAGGATCAGCTTGACCTACTTCAACACAACTTTGTAGAGAACGCATTTACAGAAAACCCAAATTTTGACTTATTTCATCAATATTTGTTTTCAAACATATTTGTTTATAAAATCCTACAGAATTGTATGTTAAATGGCATCCTATTTCACATTATACAATTTAAGTGAAATTTTGCCATCAAATTTGTGGGGCTCCCAACACTTTAAAGGGGCTTTAATACACATGTTCCAGCATTTTAAAAGTTTCAAGTACATGTAGTTGTAGGACATGACATCTAAATTCACATCACAGGGATTGTGTCTGGTGTGGATTGGCTACGATGTAAATGGGCTTTCTTGATCTGGAGAATGATACTATAGTGACATCTTGTGTTTTACAATTACAACTGTTCTGTAGTCTATACACTGTTGCAAATGTTGAAGAGACCAGGGGGGTGTTTCACAAAGATTCTAAGTAGAACTTAACTCTAAGTTGGACTTAACAATTATGGAAAGCCGTTAGCATCTTTGAAAATATTTTGTAAAAGTTATTTTAAAAGACATAAAATATTGATTCAAATCATTCATATTTTCTATTATCAAGGAGAATTCATGTTCTTGATGTGGAATTTATGAAAAGTCTAAAATACTTGAATTTCTGCTCTTGAATATATTTCATTTTGAGGCTACAAATGGCTCTCCATAACTTTTAAGTCCTATTTAGAGTTAAGTTCTACAAAGGATCTTTGTGAAACACCCCCCCCCCCCCCCCCCCAGGGCTTAAAGCTCTCCTTGAAGTCAGGAAAACCTGGTTTTTCTCTTAGTGACCAAAATTCCTCAGTCTATGCAAAAAAGAAAACATAGAACTTCATTTGTACAAACTACAAAGACAGATCAATCTTTTATATTTTGCCTCTTGTCTGCATAGCTTATCGACTGGATTATTGACTGTGAAGCCGTTTAAAACTGGAGAGAGCTTTCAATAAACAACAATCTGAGGCTTTTGTTCTGTGTAATGAAATAAAATTCTTGGGACACATTGTGACAGTTGCACAACTTAACCATAATGTTCTGTTTGTTAACTTTACACAAAGGCAAACTAAAGAGTAACTTAGAAGAGTTGATTACATTAGGGGTAAAAAAAATGTACTTGAATTTTGAATTGTTGTGAGGTACACTGTATTTGAATATTTACTCTATAAGCTTCATAATTGTACCTGCTGTATCTGATTCAGTTGCTCTAATTTTTGCAAATTATTTGCACTCTACATGTGCTTTGATTCTGCAGTTACGGATAACCTGAGATAAACATGTAGACCTTTTTTATAACATTGTCTGGATTGCTCTCAACCAAGCGATTTGCATCATTAACGATGAAAAGCAAGAAATTCACATCAAGTGAGCCCATTTTCAATAAACGAGAAGAATTCACAGATGTGTGGCAATTTAAAAGCTTGTGTAATGCACAGTTGCACACCTTATACACACCCATAGACCTTTTTTGTACATACGGTAGGTTTGAATTTTGGCCCAAAATGGAAAACTGCTTTTGAAGAGATTTGATAACAGAACAATTATATGGAATAATGTCACTAGATGTAAACCCATAAGATTGTGCACTCTTTGGCTATCTAGTATATCTACTGTGTAAATTTGAGGGTAATCAGTTTCAAAACTATTATTATACCTGATGAATAATGATGTCAAAAGAACTTGTTACTATGAGGTTTCACTGAATAGTGTATTGCAGTATCCTGAGATGTAAGTGTCTTCAAGTATAGTTATTCATAGCAATACAGGTAACTTGGAATATTATATGCTCAATTACTATTTCTGGTTTGCATTTATTACTCAATGAAATGTCTTTGTAATTAGTAAATTTGGGGCTAAAATCTGAGATGTTGTTTTTGCAATGTCTGTCCTTTCAATTGGGATGTATTATAGCAGTATATTATGTCTGATAAAATGTCAAAACTTAAGTGTCTATGCTGTAGAATATTCAACACACGTGAGGTAATAAAAGATTCATTTGTTCTTTTTTTTCCTTCAAATCAAATTATCATAAGTTTATTCTCTAAAAACTGGTTGATGAAGAAAATAAGAAATACACTGTATCAAGGAGAATATTATTTATGGAGAAAAAAAGTGGTGTGAATAAATTATCCACTGTTTTTAAAGAATATTTATTTCTAATGAACTGTAAAGAATTGAATTATTCTTTCAGACATATAGAGATTTTCTAGAGAATAGGTGAAAGACATAAGGTGTGAATTTGATATAAAATGAGTGAGAGAAGAAGAAGAAAAAGAATGTTTGGATGGATGAATGATTGGATGAGTTAATAACATATTTTTTTTAAATAAATGTGTATAATTCTTTCCTTCCCCCTCTTCCTATCTTCAGTATCGTCCTATATCTGTATTTCCGTTATCTACCTATCCTTCTATATTATATCTATATATCCATCTATTTATGTGTCTAGCTATCTACGTACCCATCTCTATCCCAAATCTATAAGTATCAATCTGTTTATAATAGCCATAAACATAAAATGAATATATTACCTTTAGAGCGTTTTAAATCATTAAACCCTGGCTCTCATGTTCCTGTTAGTCCCAATAACTGAATTAGAAAGACATTGGCCCTGTAGCATAAAACTTTGTTTAATATCATGACATAAAATCAAATACAAGTCCCAAATGCTTGATTCTGATTGGTTGAAAGCCAAGTAATATTTGATGTCATAATATCACAGTTTTATATTGACAAATAGGAAGAAAAATTGAAGATATACTGAAATATAAATAGCTTTTTGTGTCCCTTTTACCTCACCATAACACCCGTAATTAATCTTGACCTACACCAGATACCATGAGGCATGAGTAGGGTTCATGCATTATGCAAAATACCACAATTATAACGTTTCATACTTGAAAACTGATAAATCAACCCGAAAAATGAAGCTTCACATTGCATATCAGTAGCACAGTTTCGAAGGAACATCCGGGTATTTCTCGAAGTTTTGCCCTCCTTAGTAATGTCGGACCGCGCTCCATGCGCGCACAGAGCTTTTAACGGGCGCGTATGACGAGTCCGCTCTCTAGTCTTATTAAGTATCTCTATGGTTTCTGTAGATCACGGGTGGCCAACCCGTTTTAAATCATTAAACCCTGGCTCTCATGTTCCTGTTAGTCCCAATAACTGAATTAGAAAGACATTGGCCCTGTAGCATAAAACTTTGTTTAATATCATGACATAAAATCAAATACAAGTCCCAAATGCTTGATTCTGATTGGTTGAAAGCCAAGTAATATTTGATGTCATAATATCACAGTTTTATATTGACAAATAGGAAGAAAAATTGAAGATATACTGAAATATAAATAGCTTTTTGTGTCCCTTTTACCTCACCATAACACCCGTAATTAATCTTGACCTACACCAGATACCATGAGGCATGAGTAGGGTTCATGCATTATGCAAAATACCACAATTATAACGTTTCATACTTGAAAACTGATAAATCAACCCGAAAAATGAAGCTTCACATTGCATATCAGTAGCACAGTTTCGAAGGAACATCCGGGTATTTCTCGAAGTTTTGCCCTCCTTAGTAATGTCGGACCGCGCTCCATGCGCGCACAGAGCTTTTAACGGGCGCGTATGACGAGTCCGCTCTCTAGTCTTATTAAGTATCTCTATGGTTTCTGTAGATCACGGGTGGCCAACCCGTTTTAAATCATTAAACCCTGGCTCTCATGTTCCTGTTAGTCCCAATAACTGAATTAGAAAGACATTGGCCCTGTAGCATAAAACTTTGTTTAATATCATGACATAAAATCAAATACAAGTCCCAAATGCTTGATTCTGATTGGTTGAAAGCCAAGTAATATTTGATGTCATAATATCACAGTTTTATATTGACAAATAGGAAGAAAAATTGAAGATATACTGAAATATAAATAGCTTTTTGTGTCCCTTTTACCTCACCATAACACCCGTAATTAATCTTGACCTACACCAGATACCATGAGGCATGAGTAGGGTTCATGCATTATGCAAAATACCACAATTATAACGTTTCATACTTGAAAACTGATAAATCAACCCGAAAAATGAAGCTTCACATTGCATATCAGTAGCACAGTTTCGAAGGAACATCCGGGTATTTCTCGAAGTTTTGCCCTCCTTAGTAATGTCGGACCGCGCTCCATGCGCGCACAGAGCTTTTAACGGGCGCGTATGACGAGTCCGCTCTCTAGTCTTATTAAGTATCTCTATGGTTTCTGTAGATCACGGGTGGCCAACCCGCGGCCCGCGAGCTTTTCTGGTGCGGCCCGTGGAGCATTGAAAAAGTGATAATAAAAATAGGTCATGAATGAAATGCGGCCCGCATAGCACCGATTAAATAGGGTTAAACATTTACAAACAACTATCTCTATTTCCAAAATTTGTTCCCATCATTCACAACATTGAATCGTTACGTGGTTGATACAAAACTCCTAAAATGTCCTCTCATTACATAACATTAATGACATTAACACCCGGGGGGGGGGGGTATTCACATATCACCGACGGGGGTGTGCCGCTCTAATGGGTGGCTTTGTCACACAAAAAACCCTAAATATGGGTTCAACTTCTAACAAAAATGGCATTAAAAATGGGTCCGTTTCTTCAAAATTTTCTGGCGTTTGCCATGCAAACACCCCCAAAACATCCGAAAATTGTGGAAAATGCGTCTTTTTTTGAGAAAATGACCCCTAATAGTGGGTAGGGGTTTCGAGGCTTGAGCGGCACACCCCCGTCTAAGCCAAATCTGAGTATTCCCCCCCCCCCCCCGGGCATTAACATCACTCGCCGTGTTAATTTCAGTTTGTACATATACAAATGAATGTTGTGAATCGAGAAAAATATTTGAAATGCCATACTTGTCTTGAAACTTGAAGCCCTTTTCTCCCGCCGTTTTTGTTCACTGATTTTGTTGTTTGCTTTTTGCAAAATTGCAGGTGTGTACACGTATTGCATTATTGTTTTTTTTTTTGCGGGGGGGGGGGGGGAGAGAAGACTACCTATGGCCCGCCAAGTTATGCCAATCGTTAGCTGTGGCCCGCGAGCTTTAAAAGGTTGGCCACCTATGCTGTAGATCAATGTAATGCGCATAGATAGCAATGTACCACATTTGGAACACAAGCCACCTCCAATCTCATCATAGTGTAGTTGACGCAAATTAGGCTTCGCCTCATTTCATAGATCTCTCTCGGAGCTTCTGATACCGATCATGTCGATTTACGATGTTTGATTATTTTGTGCACAGCTGCTCCTACTTCCTTTATATCAAGTTTTTGTTATATAGCAGGCTGATGTTTAGAATGTCTGCATGTCGACGTGAAAAGCTGAAAGAGAGAGAGAGAGAGAGGGGGGGGGGGGCGAGTTAGAGCCCTAGAGGCTAGGGCCCAACAATCTTTATTCCTAGATCGTGTAAGGGAGTTCCTGTCTACTTGCATATTTTGTAATGTTACTAATTTTTACATAAAGTTTTCACAATCTTTACTCTTCACCAATATATCGGATATAGGCCCCGTATTATAAAGATTCAGCGTAAGTTGGATTGATCATTATTATCCAGCGTATCTCACAATCAACTGTAACTCAATAGCCGATTTCCGTATTATAAACGCCCTTGGAAATCAAAGTACCGAAATGTGACGTCATACTGGCCAAGTTCTCAAAGTTGCTCGTTCCAAACACTCTTGTTCTAAACAATGGTGTGATGATCACACAAGCCCCATACCTAGTATGTTTTATTTTGAAGAACTTCAGTCAGTGTTCTCGCTCATTTATTATTAACTCCATAATATCTCCTAGCATGATTTCATTTAAACTTGCCTAGCACCCCCTCCATTGAGACAAAACGTCCCTGTTTTCACGAAGTGACGGTAGTGAGCAAAATCGCATATAATTTCACTTTCGATTTTTTTGCATTTTTGGACATCATTCACTAACATCTTGAACCTCAAAAAATTTCAGACCGTAATAATATCTAATTATGTCACTATGACGATGACGTAAACAAGAAAATACCTAGCAAAAGGATTTTCTGTTTTCACGAAGTGACGGCCAAGTACGCGCTTAACAGCCGTCAATTCGTGAAAACATCGTTTGCTCTTTCCTGCTTTTAATATTTTCACGAAGTGACGGTAGTGAAAATTTCGCAGTTTGGAACAGTCACAGACCATGAAAAGGTGAGTTTTTAAACATTTTTTTAAGGTAAATTAATGTGGTACACTCTTTTGATTCATTCTGATTCCTTGTAAGCCATAAATATGTCCATGAGCACAGAAATGTGTGAAATATACACCGCCCGTTCCACATATCGCCCCATATACTTATTTTCATGTAAGTGAATAAAGGAGTGAAGTATCATGTGATCAAAAACTAAAAAGATCAACTTATGTCTTAACAAATATACATCTAGACTAAATAACTTAAGTGGAGAATCTTTCTTATTTAGCTCCACACCAAATATAAATGCTATAGATCTAGACCTCTAAGGTTCTTTTTATATCGATCTGCTTAAGTTATAAATTTGAACAAGTTTTACAGAAAGTTAGAGATCAAGTAGACCCTAGACTCTAGATCTAACTTGTTAGAGACTAGAGTTTTACTTTTATTTTTTCAGTAATTTACTTTTAGGCCTGTAGCTAATTATAAATTTGATTTAGAGTCTAGAAGTCTAGTTACTCTAGATCATCATTTTATAATTATCAGTTTATGTCAGCCACTAGACCCTCATCAATATAGAATCTAGAGATGAGTAGATCAGGATCTAGACCAGACTGAGACCTTTCTTGTAAGGCGTGCCTGGGGTTTAAGAAACTTCAGGGCTCCAAGCCCAAGGCCAACATCAACATGGCCAAGGGCAAAGGGAGTTATGAAAATTATCATCATGCTGAGCTGAGATGACCTGGGAAGTAGCCCCTCCTGGTTAACTGTTAGGGAAGTCCACGATTTGCCTGTCAAGCAAAGAAGGACATGAATGAACATTTAATTAAAAATTGAAAATTAGATACAGTCTTGCCCTGAAAAAATGGCACCATCCGAAAAAGGAATACTTTTGTTTTGAGACCTAAGTAATCATGAGTAGTCTACCTTTTGGGGAACAATGTCCACATATTTTGCTTAGTTTCTCTCATTATCTGTACTCTGTGTCTGTTATATCCAAAGGCAGCACTTTAGTACCCTTGGTCCCTCACCCTATATAAAAATTCTTGTAAACAATTGTCCTTGATACCAGCAAATGTTGCCCAACTCCACTTCATATTTTAAAGAATTTTCCAAGCAAGCACCATACCAGATGATGTACATGTCTCACTACCTACACTTCAGTGGTAATGAAATTATGATGATGTTTTTGCTTTCAATTTAGTTTCAGATGCAGTAGATACAATTTGCACTTATATGAAGGAAGCACTGGGAAAGTACATCTACTTTTTAAGAATGCCACAGGCCAGAAACAAATCCAGGTGAGAATAGTTTCATGATCTGTTAAGGAAAATCACACTTTGGCAGCAAAGTACTAAGCACACTCACTGCGTATGTGCATTGGGGTGGTTGTTGTTTGTTAGGGGCAATTGTAAAATTCTATTTTGGGGTAATAGGGGCAATTGAAAACTTCTGTTTGGGGTCAGTTATGCCTAGTAATTAATTTGATGTACAAACGATAATATTGGATTCATTTCCTTACCTCTGCTTGCAAAAAAAATGAAAGAAAATAACTTGTAATTATTTCTTTCATTCTACAAAATTAGATTGGATACAGGGACCGACATGCTGGGAAGATGGGTCCTTGATAATTCACTGAACACAGAGCTGGGATTGTGACTTGGCATAGTGACCTAAGAGTGGGAGCGGTATGGAACCGTTGAAGCAATTCACCGAACACGTACAGTCAGAGCTGCATGTGTGACTTGGCATGGTGACCCTTAAAGTCTCCTGACGGCTCAGATTGCGATTCTGATGATGACCCATTGTCTATGCTTCTGAGCGAGTCAAAAGGTATCTTCTCTCCTTCTTGATTGTTTCCCAATAGTTAAAATTTTAGATATTCTTAATTGATATTAATGCTTAGGTCCCTTAGTTAAGGGAATGAGTGGTCCTATCGAGGTCAGCATCTAATTTTTTTTTTAAATCCTTAACAAAAATTGCCAATACTAAGGTGATACCAAATAAAGTATTTAATTCATTAAGAGCCTCTCTAAAAGTTGGTACCAAAACTACACAAAATAATTTCGCCCAATCATAATGCACTGTAAAGTTTCCCTTTCATAATTGAAATTCTGATAATGGTTTTCTATTGATTGTTCTTTCTCTTATTTCCTTTTGCTTTCACGCAGTCTAGATAAAGGATCTTCGCTGCTTCAACCACTATTGCTTGGATGACATACGTGTGAAGAAACTTGAAGAACTGTTGTTGAAGAGCATGCTTGAGAAACTAGAATCAATTACATGATCGTTTTGACAATGCTTCAATGTTTCAATACCTCAATCTCTCTTTTATACTGTTTTATTTTAAACATTTTAAATATCATAAACAAAGCAAACACCACTCATAATTGTAATTGTGTGTTGTAATCGCAATGAAATGGATTGATTATAAAATCAATGAATTGATTTAAAGCAAACTGGTAACATTGTCCATGATTTCTGTTACAGTATTGCAATGAACTCCTGCACACATAAATCTTTATTATTCAAATGTATAGCTCAGAACAGCTATTTATCAGGTATACCTACCTCAATCAGTAATGCAGAGATGCCAACCGTTACGGTTTCGCCGTATTTGTTACGGTTTTAATGCTCTTGTTACGGCGTTACGGTAAACAATCAAAAGGTTACGGGGAAACGGTAAATAAAAGTACATTATAGCGAATGCCGCCTTATCACATAGCCTCCGTACACAGCGCTGCATGTCGCACGCAATTACTCATAAATTCACTGAATTTGACTACACTGGATAGGCACTTTCGCGCACATGGTCCGTCCGCCGCCATCTTGTTTAATTCCGAAACAACACGGCCGCAGTCATTACTGTTTTGATACTAGTATACTACGTGCGGTCGTGCATTTTGGGGGGAGCATGGTGGTGGATGATCGTGCGCGCGGCGCCCGCAATACCCATTCAAAGTATAGTAGCGAAGACTTCGGTGATTCAGCGGGCGCATTGCAAGTGCGGTATACGGTGTGTTGTTGTTCATGAACGCCGGGGTGTGTCTGTGGTACTGGTGAGTGTATGTGTGCGTGTGTAGGATACGATCGAGTTCTGCCATTTGACTGTGGATTTGAATTTGCCGTTCGAAGCTTGAACGAGGTGTTTTCTTCCTGAATATTATCATGGATTCACTCAAAAGATCGATTACCCAAGGAGGAGATCCTTTGACTACAAACAGATTAAAAAAAAAGTTTTTATGCACATCTTTATTTTGGACTTTAAAATGGTAGGTTCGAAATGCAGTAAGAGTGATTGGGTGTATGTGTATGTTTTCCGCGAAAATTATGCTGCGGTATCTTGCGTTACGGAAAGACCCCCATTTGTTACGGACAAATGTGGTAAATGTTACTGACAGCCATCCTACAGGGTTGGCATCTCTGAGTAATGCATATTAGAGTTTTCGATTCCAGCTCCATGAATCCTCATATCGTATCTTTGTATTGAAGAATTTGTTTATCTATTTTCTTTAAATGTTTGTATTCACAGGGGTTGATGCCTTCATTAGAACATGAATATAAGTTACATTTCCACAATTGATTTTTCTTTCAAAACACAACACAATGTATAGTTCACATTTAATGTTTTTATTTTTACTTCTGTAGTCATTCTCATCATAATTGTATTTGGTACTTCAAACTATCTTATAATCATACAATATAATGTTACTGTTTTGAATTTTATCTGTTTGATGAGAAATGAAATTGTTTAGTCAAATTGATATTTCCATGTTTATCATGCATTGTTCAGCTGATAATTGTTTAGTCAGAGATTACGTGTTTGCCTGGGTGAAGACAACCTTTTAGCATTGGTAAACTTTGTAGCGTTTGAGACTGTGTACTAAATCTTATTGAAATACCCTAGAAAGAGATTGTGTAAACTGACTTGCTTCTGAAACTCTACTCACAAGATATTAATGAAAAACAGTAATGAACAAAAAAGTAATGATGATGATTATATTAGTCATATTTCCCATTGAAAAAACTGTGCCATCTTTTTTTTCAAGAACTGCCTCGTTTTGTTATGATCAACATGTAAACCTTTCAGCCAGAACCGGATAACTATGGCGTGCAAGAAAGAGACTATACCACACAGTACTGTTTTGAATACCTCTTTTGTCTTCAGGTGAAACAAAATCTGTGCAGATGAACCTTTAAAAAAAAGAGTTTATTTAGCAACCAGTATATTTCAGCATGCTAATGATGTAAAATGTCTTATTCATTTTGTTTTGGAATGGTATTTTGAATATAGATTTATTTCTTTGTTGACTTCATCATACATGTAGTATGTGGCATTTATTTGCTATGATTGCTGATTAACATGATAACCAGGACATGTATGAAGAATAAGTTAAAGACGTTTTTAGCATATTTAGTTTATACTGTATAATGTGCTAAATAACCTTTGTATTCCGTGGCTGTATACCTGATGAGTCTTTTCCACAAATCCCTAAATGTACACTTCAAAATGCATTATAGTATTGATGATAATTGATGATGATATGTTTGGTATGAATTATTTAATATTTTTAATTTATTCTCCATTTGCCACTTGCTGTTCTGGTTCCAAATGTTTGAATTAAAACTGCTCAGTCGAAATTCATTTTCTGTGTTTATATTGCAGAGTTGAGTAGTTAACTACAGATTATGGTCAATGATCAATACTGAATCTTTTTCCTTCATTCAAAAATATTTCTTAACATATTTGCTTTATTTCCTATGTGAAAAAATATATTTAGCTAGGCCCCTCTCTAAAATTTTAGAAATTCCACATAGTAATAGAGTAGCAAAAGCCCTAATATCACCCGCATGAATTTCAACAAGAAATGGCAGAATTTGTGTGATATTAAGAGGAGATGGAGGGGGTAAAGAGAGAGAGAGAGAGAGAGAGGGGGGGGGGGGGACTACTTGAACGTGTTCTTAAGTGGAAAGTATATAGTAACTTTAGTGCAATCTTTAGTTCCTACTACATACAATATACCTGATAATTAAACCTCAAAGAATATTAAATACATATCCATTTTTAGCTTAAGATTAAAGAGAATAGCTTATTAATCATTTTAAAAGCACTTTGTGCCAATATCCATCTGTGCTATTGATAGTTAATTTACTGTGAGCCGTAGCTTCGTGAACAAAAACTGACATCATACATCTAACATCATAATTATACAAAGAAGAAAAGGTGCTCTTATTTTATCCATACATCTATTAAAAAAGTAATTTTACCGTATTTCAGTGTCTATCTCATGAAATTGCTTCACACAATAAAAATCCCATATGTTTTATACGCGCTCGGCTACGAGCCGTCACTTCGTGAAAACAAAATACAAGCGTTCTATGTGATTTGTGTTTTCACGAAATGACGGTTAAGTTAAAAGTTCATACAGAGACATTCAGTTTATTCTTATCAATGAAAAAAAACAGCTACCAAACGAGGAAAATGTACTCTATCTCTCAGTTTGCATTATTTTATCTGTACATCAATTAAACAAAACATAATGCCGTTTTTAGTGTCCATTTCGAGAATTCCATCCACAAGGGAAAAGTCCCATACGTTTTACGCGCGCGGCTACGTACCGTCACTTCGTGAAAACAAAATCAAAGCGTTCTATGCAATTTGTGTTTTCACGAAATGACGGATGTGTTAACAGTCCACACAGAGAAATGAAAAAGCAGCTACAGAAAGAGGAAAATGTACTCTTTCTCACAGTTCAAATTATTTTATCTGTACATCAATTAAACAAAACGTTTTGCCGTATTTAGTGTCCATTTCGAGAATTCCATCCACGAGAGAAAAGTCCCATATGTTTTACGCGCGCGGCTACCTACCGTCACTTCGTGAAAACAAAATCACAGCGCGTCCTTGAATTTCGTGTTTTCACGAAGTGACGGTAATGTTTACAGCTCATTTCCTCAAAAAATATAAGAAATTATGGAAATATTTAAAGATAGAACTAAACGTTGAGATATTTTCAATTCCAGGATATAAAATTTATTTGCCTTTGATAAATTAAAGAGGTTGAGATTATGGCTCGAACCTTTGAAAGCGATTTATTCAAAACTAACTTTCTTTTAGTTGCGCGCTCTACCGTCACTTCGTGAAAACAGGGACGAAAAGGGGCTTTCACACCGGGCCTTGCGTAGAGTTGCGTAGAGTTGCGTAGCGACTACGCCGATCGTACGCAACCCTACGCCGATCGTACGCAACCCTACGCAACTGTACGCGGAGGGACGCGAATGGGTACGCGAGATGAACGCAAAAAATTAAACATGTTTAATTTTTTTCGCGTACCTTCGGCGTAGACTTTACTACGCAACTGAACGCCAAGCCTACGCAACTGTACGCCAAGCCTACGCAACTGTACGCCAAGCCTACGCAAATGTACGCCAAGCCTACGCAACAATACGCTCCCCTACGCCAGTCCGACGAAGCATTAAAAACGTATGGTATAAAGATTTTTTTTGGTATATACCTGGATGTAAACTTGGCAGGTATTGATCATTGATCATTCTTGCTTGTAATTCTGTTTGTACTACTACAAGGTATTTCAGACTGACATGTTTTGTTTTGTTATGGTTTATTCAATTTGTGATAATTGACATCTCATGCATGCTGTTGATATAATAAACAGAGATAAGATTCATAAACTGATGCCTCATGCGAAATGTTATTATGTTTTGTGGAAATCTGTATGTATTTGTGTCGGTTTGTCTGCTTGTGTGTACGTCTGTGGTCCCGTTTGTATGTTTGTAATATAATTTTGTTTAATTGAAATGAGCAAAGAAATAATTTTGTCTCACTCTGTTAGTGAGACTGAGTGAGTGTGTATGTCAGAAGTATTTCTTTTAATCTAATAAATGACGAACATTTATATCATTACATTGTCACACACAAATACGCTACGGACCAAGGACAACAGATATCGTCTTCAAACTGTTATGGAATGATATTTTACAAATGAGTGAAAAAAGGGGATTTATGGTCAACAAATTTCAGACTTCTGTCCACATTTATTCACAAATAAAAATAAGCGCTCTCTTCAGTGTTGGCGTTTTGAGGTATCAAATCACATCACGTGACCTTGCAATGTTCATCAAAAGAAAGTTCATATATTACCCTTTTGAATGATACATAGTACAATAATGTAGTACATCAACAAAAATGTCTGCATTTTTTGGAAAATAAAATCTTGAACAAATTAACATTACTGCAAAATAACCTCAGCAGTTGCTAATACCTACTAAAAAAACTGAAAATTTAACGGTCAAAAACGTGTACCAAATGCCCCTTTTTACTATTAAAACTTATGGCAGGTTTATAAATGTTATTTTCTGCACTCACTATTTTACGCAAATTGGCGTTTAAGCCCTATTTAACGCATGCAAAAGAGACCCACTGCCCCTTGGATGTCACAGTTTGTCAGAATGTTATTATTATACTAAGATCAAGTTATGTTCACATGTAACAACATGTACAATTCTTTGTACACTGCACAGTTCATTTATACAATAAATTGAGCTGTCTTTTTAACATATTTCTTAATATATATGTTTATAAAGCGCCAATGGCTATACTCGCGGCTCCTACGAGCGTCTATTGCATTTTTACATGGCATTTTCGCACACAGTAAGCAACCGTACGCAACAGTAAGCAACCCTACGCCAGGCCTACGCAAGCGTACGTAACCCTACGCCAGGCCTACGCAAGCGTACGTAACCCTACGCCAATTGCCTACGCCGTAGGTACGCGGTGCCTACGCCCAGGGTACGTAACTATACGCCATCGTACGCAAGCCTACGCATAACCTACGCAGGGACTACGCCGAAGCATCAATTTATTCATGAGTACGCAGCTTAACTTCGGCGTAGTCGGTACGCAACACTACGCAACCACATGCAGATCTGGTGTGAAAGGGGCTATTGAGAATAGCTCCATCTATCTCCTAGCATGATTTCATTTAAACTTGCACTAACTACATCCAGCCTAGCACCCTCTCCATTGAGCCTTAGAAATATTAACTCCATTTCCCAGCTATAGTTTGCCATTAATGCTAGTTTTCAAAACTAATTTATGTATAATGCACCTACCTGTTACTTTCAAGTTGCCTTTGATACCAGTTAACATGTAAGGAAGTAATGTTCGATAATGTCAAAGTCTTCTGCAATATGTTATCGTAAATATTGAGATAAGACTATGCAGTGCGTCCCAGAAAAAAAGAAACTGAAAATTATCGATGTTTTATCATAACTTAATCACAATTATAAACAAAGAAAATGCAATGAATTTTCAATAATTCATTGCATTTCACCCCGGTCCCCAAAAGGAAAAATTCCTCTGTAGGGCCCTGCATTATGGTTCATGGAACGCCCACAGTCATAGAGGATTTTTTTATGTTGGGGGTCGGGGAAAAATGCAATGAATTATTGATAATTAAATGCCTAAAACCTCTAAGCTTACGGGGACTCTGCCCCTTGACCAGAGGCGGATCCAGGGGGAGCCCGGGGGCCCGGGCCCCTCCCCTGGCCCCCCATAATAATTTTTTTTTTTTTTATAGATTTTGCCCAAATAGGGGAGGGGGTGTTGAGTAAAAAGAAATAGAGCTCCATACCCCCCCCCCCCCGTCGAACAAAAAAAAGATAGTGCTCATATATCATATGCACTACCCCCACCAGTTATTTTCTCGTGCTCCCTCCCCCGTCGCCCCTGCCCTGGACCCAACAAAGCCGGGCCCTAATTAAGGCGAAGCGAACAAAAAGAAAGAATGAGTGACCTGCCAGTGTCACAAATGAATGAGGTATCAAAATAATTATGCTCCTCTGACCATCACTAACGGGGTCTGCCCCTAGCTGGACCTATGGAGGGCCCCTGGATGCTTATCTGTGCGGAGTTAAATATCTATAACATCTGAGCTTGCGGGGCGGGAGCCTTGCCTCCTTGACCCCACCAAGGGACCTAAGGTGGGCCACTGGATGCTCATCTAGCTGACCGTCATTAATGCCTAAAAACCCTGAGCTTCCGGGTGCTCTGTCCCTTGACCCCCGTACAATTACCTAGGTTTTTTTTTTTTTTTTTGAGGGCCGGGGTAGGGGCAGGGTTAAATGATTTAATTTAAAAAAAAATGGTGCTCCATACTATATCATACCCCCCCCCCCCAATTAACAAAAAAAAAATAGTGCTCTCTAACTCATCAATTTGGCAATTCTACACACTTTGAAGTGGCTACCTTCAATGATTGTGTGACTTTGTCCTTGGGGGTGTGATCTAGATGCATGTTGAACTTGAATACTAACTATTCGGATTACCAGCGATGCTAGCTAGACCTCGCCCAATTCGCCCCGCCAATGTTTCTCGCCTCTGGGTGATGAGAGGGCGCACTCATTTTCCTCGAGAAAAAATTGGAAAGACTGATGTCGTTTCTCGTATCATTGGCGACTCTATTTTCTAACCTTTGTGTGCGCAGACTACGTTCGTGTCCTCTGCAGCTGTGTGATAGAAAAGGGTCAGCATTCTATACGCGTCATGACAACAAGAAGCAAAATGGCTGCTTTCATGGGCAAAATGTCTCCAAATTGAAGGTAAAATTCTCTTCATTAACGCTAGTTCAAAGCAAATTGAGTTAATCATGAGAAAGATAAATGATTCAAGTGTACTTTAAGGATATTGAGATGTGTGGTTTATCGTTGCCTTTTCAGGAAAGAGTTGCTAGAAGCTAAGGCTGAGCTTCGCCTGAGCTGAGGCCCTGACAAATCCTGTTCTGCCTGCACACAAAATCGGAAAAATCTATTGAACCTGTGGTTGTTGTGTGTGTGTGAATATTTTACATTCTTTTTTTCGCATTCATGTATTTTTAATGTATTTGCTGGAATCAAAATCAACGAATTGAATTGAATTGATAGAGAACTCTTCTGTCATGTCATGCATCTACAACGCGTAGATCTAGATCTATGTGTTAACGGAAAACATTCCGACTGGAAGCCAGTTCTAAGACTGGAACCCCGCAAGGAACTGTGCTCGGTCCCCACTTGTTCTTGCTCTTCATAAATGACATTCACGACAAAGTGAAAAGCACCACTAAGCTTTTTGCAGACGATTGCATGCTGTACCGTCCAATTAAATCAGTAAACGACGTGGACATCCTGCAACAAGACCTAGATGTAGGGTGTCTGATCGCGCACCCGATGTTGTGTGCTAAAATTCTTCCCATAGAGATTACACGCATCCCTATGCAGTCTACGTGCATTGCGCGACCATGCAAAAAAAAGTCAAGTTTTTTTTTTCAATTCGAGATTCAAACCTTGATCTGTTGTGATCCTGAAGGTGATACTCAATAAATGAGGTGTCATATGAAAGAGCAGGTAAATTCCAATATTTCCAAAGGGGCGTAGCCCCCGAAATTCTAAAAATATCTTGGTCAAAACAGCAATTTAAACATTGTGTCCTGGCTAACTTTGAGGTTTGCCACTTTTGAGATATGACGCCCCGATCGATAAGTAGTCCCAGTCCTAAGGAACAATTCTATGTGCTTATATTTTCGCTAGCCCCCAGGGATCACAACTGATTACAGTTTAAAAATACCCTTCCCGCTATTTGGAGGATCAGCTAATTAGGGGGCGTGCGCTCCGCTCAGTCCAAACCATGGTTACATCGCGTATAGTGAATGAATGAATGAATGAGTGAATGAAAGTATGGATAGCCGTTCCGCACAATAAACCCGGAAGTGAATACACGTTATAGTCAATGGCAATATCGCGGAGACAACATGCACGTTGTCTCCGCGATATTGCCATTGACTATAACGTGTATTCACTTCCGGGTTTATTGTGCGACGAACGCTAACCATACTAGTCAATGGCACATGTCGCAGAGACAGCGTGGCTCAATCTGCAAGTTGCGCATGACATGCGTACGCTATGCATACGCTTGCATATCGCGCGATACAGCTGTTTGGCTAAATTTAGCAAAACAACATAACTCTGCGTGGACGTCTTTTTCGTCGATTCTGATCAAAATGCTATGAATATTCCAGCTTTTCGGAGGGGCTGTATCTTTTGATAGAAACATCGGTGACACCTGAAATTTGAAATGTGTTGTTCTGATTACATTTTTAATTTAAATATCAAACAAAAATGGTGAAAAACGATCCCAAATTGAAAATTGAAAAATCGTTCAGACACCCTACTAGATGCACGTAGAAGAATCCCCTATCGAGCTATCCAACTCAGTGAACGGAAATACGCGCCGCTGATTGGCTGATCGCGCG
Organism: Strongylocentrotus droebachiensis; assembly: GCA_035222895.1. Taxonomy (NCBI): domain Eukaryota; kingdom Metazoa; phylum Echinodermata; class Echinoidea; order Camarodonta; family Strongylocentrotidae; genus Strongylocentrotus; species Strongylocentrotus droebachiensis. The sequence goes on along the minus strand of JAVYIG010007023.1, from coordinate 84,889 downwards.
ACCCTCGCTTGTCTGCTAGCTGCGAGGCATGGGCGATTCGCTACACTGTGCGCGGTGTATTGTACCGTGTATTGTAGCGGCCGTGTTGCGGGAGCGGGGCCCTGCACTAAACTCGAACACCAAGGTAAAACTGGCGACCAAACACACATTCAGTGTATATGGTTTCAACGATGTCGCTCTCTACACACTCATGTCGCTCACATACAATTTGCACGTAGCTTTACACACACTTCAACCTACACATACATATCCTTTACAAAAAATTCCGACGAAATCATCAAAAAATATGACTTACCGAAACAAAGAACCACCATACGATTTTGCTGAAAGTACCTAGAAATATCACTGATGGCGAAAAAAATTGTTCAAAAATCGAAGTCGGGATGGAAATATAACGAGTTTGATATCAACGTAATCGAGAAGTCGCAGGCAGAAATCATCGCACTCATAGGTTTAACATTGTGGGAAAATATGCAAATGAAATGAGTAAACACCCAATCAACTACGAGCATCGTGACGCTAGCACTTTTATGAATGAAAAATGACGTCAGTCGGACTTGAGCGAATAGAAGAGTGCATTGCGCACGCGCGAGTTTTGTGTGTAATTCTTCTGCGTGAGATGCAATGGTGGAGTGGTCTCAGAAATGGGGCATGAAATTCAACCCCCAAAAAAGTGTGAATCAATGCGTGTCACCAGGAAGAAGAAACCGGGTAAATCTTCATACAACCTCCTTGGTGTCACCCTGGAAGAATGTAAGCAGACAAAGTACCTTGGTGTTGTGATCCAGAACGACCTCCGATGGAATGGCCAAACTCACCTCGCAACAACAAAAGCTATAGGAGTATTGAGTTTTCTGAGACGCAACTTTCATCACTGCTCAACTTCCATAAAGGAGAAACTCTACCTCACCCTCGTTAGACCACACTTAGATTACGCAGTTGCTGCTTGGGACCCATACACAGCTAAGAACATTTCTTCTATCGAACGAGTCCAGAGGCAGGCAGCCCGTTTTGTCACAAGCACATATCAGAGAGAAGCAAGCGTCACCCTCCTTCTAAATTCTCTTAAATGGAACTCTCTCCAAGACAGACGCGAAGCTCACCGTCTAGGCTGTTTCCACAAAATTTTACATGGCCAGCTGGACATAGATACCCAAACACACATTAAACCTAAACCAGATCGTAGCAGACGCGGGCAGTCAAGTCAGTTCGAAATACCATTAACCAGATTAGATGTATACAAAAACTCTTTTTTTCCACGCACAACCAGAGCATGGAATGATCTCGATTCGACATTAGTATCCCTGACTGACTCAGCAAAGTTTAAAGTAGCACTCCTTCCGAAATAAGTCCACCCTCTGCCACCACGACCTCCAGTTTAAATTCCACTAGGAATCTTTTGGAGTAACAACAACCAAGTACCAAGTATCACACTTTGAAGTTGGTTGACAAAAATAAAGAACAAAATTAGATCTAGCATTTTTTTTCTTGTTCAGAAACGTATCCAAAATTTGACCCGTAACTCTGGCGTGGAGATACCCTACTAAAACATACCCTAAATGAAGTAGATATTCATTAAATGTCCAAATAAAGATCATGAGTTAAAAGTTGTTGCCTGTTTCGTGTCAATTTTCTTGTTATTTTTGGAGTATTTTTCGGATAAATGTTGATATTAGTAGATCTAGTCTATACACTTGCAATGTATTTTAAAGTGATTTTACCATGCATCCAACGGTCCTAAAACTGCCACCGGCCGAAGACCCCCTCCTTTACTCTCCACGCCAGAGTTGCGGGTCGAAAATGGATACGAAAGTACACTAGCACCGACACAGCTTTGCTTACCTGGCTTGCACATGGATCCTGTTTACTTGATCACTTTGCCTTTTTAAAGAATCATATCGCATGCTGCCTTGAGACTTGCATATATTTATGTTTACTCGGTTTTCAAAATCTAGTCTACAACTTTTTGTAGATTACCTTCTCAGACTACTTTCATTCAATAAATGTCGGACTAGACACTAGTCAATATTTACCCCTTACGTTTTTAAGCAATTGAATGTTTAAAGAAATACAGACTAAGAGTGCGAGATTTGTTTCAGCATGGAAATGAAAATTGAAATATTAAATGTTTCAATACAAGTTTGTATCCTTGAGACTCATCATTTCTACCAAATTTTCCTTCTTTTTATTCTATCACACAGCCCAGGCAGCACACCTTATCTTAAGAACTATAGTAACCAATACAAGATAGAGCCTTGATGTGAAATGCTGATACAAGTTAGACGTACATCTACGTTATCACAAAGTTGAGCAGTCTGGACAGTTGAGGGCCAAGTTGAAAATGATGCAACCAGATTAAGACTGAATCCAAGTTTTAGAGAAGCAGAAACAATGAGTACTCCAGAGAAGCAGCCAAGCGTGGCGATCACGGTGGAGGATGATCACAGTGTGAGGGCGCCAGTCCCTCCATCGACGGCTAAGAGTGAGAAACCTAAAGCGTTCCTAACACAATCCAGGACTGGGTCTGGTTCTAAGTACAGCCAGGTGTCTGGGACCTACAGTATAGGCGTGTCTACCACGTTGGATAGCAAGTACCAGAATGGCGGTGGACTTGCACCTGGAAGTAAACCGGGAGGTCGTTCAGACAGCGCTGAAGGGGATTCTGGGATTGATGAGGAGAAGGAGAGTCCCAGTTTTGATAAACAGGAAGCATTAGGTTTGTGAATTCATTTATTACTTATGAAGATGATAAATGTAATCTCTCAATCTTAATAAGTGTAATTGTCATTTATTTTCCAACATCTTTAATGCACGGTACATGATTTAACATACAATGCATAAACTATATGGGAGTGGATCCCCATGACAAACCTCCAATCAAATAAACGAGCCAAATTGTCAAGGTTGATCAATGAACATTGGATAGATTGTCCCTGTGATATCCTAAACCTGAATAAAATCAAACACATTTCATGAAATGAAAAAGAAAGAAAAAAAATGCAGCAATAAAACTTATTATATAGTGTTGCACTTTGAAGAAGAGTCCTGAAAGAATGCAATTATTATTTTTTGCATCTAGTATTTTCCACATCTAGTATGGGTTAGGGTAAAATGACAAAAAATGACTGTTTTTGCAGCGGGCCGAGTTGTCCCTGGGTCCAAGTTAGCCCGGATCCGGTTAATTATACCTTACTCCTTGCAGGTTATCCAACATTTATGTGAATTATTCTACAAAAGCATGAGAGATTATTGCCAGTCACAAATTCCCAGCATGTGTATGGCATGTTTGATGAATATAAAAATCAAAACTTCAAAACAGCACCATCACTTGTGACTTCATTTTCTCTATGACGTTTATTTCTGCAGCGCCATCTCTTTGGAATGCTCTTCCATTGATGATCCAATCACTAGAATTCCTAGAAACATTTAAAAAATATCTAAAGTTATATAATTATGTTTGCATGTTATTTTAATTTATTTTGAATGTATATCTATGCATTTTTTCCCCCTCATTTCTCTATGTATCTCATTCTAATTCTATCCCTCTGCGCCACAGAATAGTTGATGGCGCATACTAAATGCTGTTTTATTATTATTATGACAGACAAGGTCTACCCTCTTCCTGCCGGCTGGCCACGCCTTCAAGACAAGCTCTTCAAGAGGAGGGCCATGTTCTTTCGCAAGCCGATGTCACCAAGCATAGCCAAGGCAGCGGAGCAGCTCCGGCTCCTGCAGGATCGTATCGAGGCCTGGAGCCGGGAGGTGGAGCTGGATATCCTGAGCAGGAGGTCGTCTGTGATCTCTGCTGCTAGTGCGGCCAGCAAGCAGGCTGTACCGCCCTCTAGAGGGGGAGGAGATGTAAGCACCAGGCTTACACAGGCTGATGGGAAAGGTGTGATGATTGGGAAGCTTGATTATAACCAAAATGTGGTAACATTTAGACAACAAATTTATAGGAATTAGAAAGGAAGGAATTCCTTGAAAGCTGTGAGCGCCAAAATTGGCCGGGCTGATAGTTGGACCGCCTTGAGCACTATGCATGGTGGATATGTGCGCTATATAAATTTCCAATATTATTATCATTATTACCAGATTCACTTCCTGTAGGAATTTTAAAAAGATAAGAGAAAGGTTTGGTTATTCTTTTAGTGTTCAAGATATCATTCATTTAGCAACCGCTGCTGTGTATTTTCTGATGTATTATATTTTGGATGAGATAGTACTGAAGTATCACTGGACTCTAGTAACACTTTTTCTTTAAATCTCCTTTTTAGACTAAAACTGAACCAGCTTGATTTTAACTGCAATGTATACTTACTAATCATTATTACAAGCACAGATAATCTTTTTGTAGTTATTTTTGTAAATGACTGCATTCCCAGCCTCCCCCCCCCCCCCCCCTCCCATGTTTTAGAGGAGCTCAGATAATATATAGTACAGTAATCAGTATTCATGAAATGATTACAGTAAATCCTTTGATTGTCATAAGAGAATCATTGTGATATGCATGCTGTAGCAAAAGTAGCTCTGGGCCCGTCCTATAAAGAGTTACGATTGATCCAAATCAATCACAAGTCCTCAAGTTTGCAGTCTCCTAAATCTTGTGTACAAAGTTGCGATTGATATCAAGTTATCAACTCTTTATGATTAGAAGGTGCCCTGATCAATGTATCTACCTTTATCTACTTACTTGCAAACAGTCCGCAAGCAGCTACGGTTTGCCACAGACACTGATCGTACGGAGAGCAGCATGACGTCCCTCACCTCCAGCCACTACACTACCCCAGCCCCTCCCCAAGGCACACCAGGCCTAGCATCTACGTGTGATTTCACGGTGCAGGGTGTAGGAACTGAGATCTCTGATCGTAAGTAGAATTCATCCTTTTGTCATTTTAAAGCGCTATTATAGTGAGTTTCTCAGTGACTTCTAATGATCCATCTCTGTAAGGGAAGTTCCTCAAAATGGTTTCTATAGAAAGCTTGTATAGTTTTATAGGTATCCTGCCAAACTTTAAAATAACTTGTTGTCTTTTAATTAGTCCAAAAGATGACGAGAAGCAAGACTACATAAAGAAGGTAAAATTTGTTTTTGGTGATATCATCTATACTAGGTTTAATTATACTGCATTACAACAACTTTCATAACCTGTCAAAATGTTCCTACTATATGATTATATCTCTCATCATGATGATTGTTTTGACAGTGGACAGCCTCGCGGACATAGCAGAGGAGACGGTCCCTCACCTTGGAGCAGAGGAGGTCATTGATGAGGTCGTAACCTTGCTAGGTCGCCTGGAGACGGATCGGGGAGATACGGATGATTCATTTAAGAAGGAGCAAGTGCGTGTGGGATGGCTGCAAGGGAAGATTGATCGAATCTCACAGAAACGACTGTACGAGCTGCCAAAGGTAGTTCAGCAAGGTAAGAGAATTTGCCAACTGGAAAACTTCTCTTTTTCAATCAGATTTCTTGTCATTGACACCACTATTCATTCTCCACTTTTATATAAACAGGATTATTGGTATTTCCACTTTGATGAGATTGTAGAAATGTATTAAAACTTCCAAATTTTAAGGATAGATTTAATGATGTTGATATTCAGACTAAGGTATTTGAGGTTTTTTATATAGTATTTTCCTTTGCTGAAGCTCCTTAAAGCCCCACTGTACTACTTGTATCTACTTGCTCCCTCTAACAATGCCTGATCAGTGACCATTGGTCCCCCATGATCCCCTTTTTCTTATGTTGATTGAGAGCTGATTTGATGAGATAACCACCTGTCAGTGCACCATGCAGGGAGGTCTAATCCCTCCTGGCCAAACTAGTGCAGATATATGCTTTAAAGTTCTCAACAGTTAAAAGCAGTGATCATTGGACCGATACTGTTTTCCAAAATATTCATATTTGAAGCCTTCATTTCCTACCATCCATAGAGCATGAGGCTTGTGCTACAGACATCGCTGAGCTGAAGTGGCACAATGCCTATAGAGGGCGCCAGAAGGACCGCATCCAGAACCAAGTGGAGAATGCTGAGATGCTCAACTCAAGATTGAAGGAGGATATTGCTTTTGTGGAGAAGCATTGGTGAGTACACGGCGGGATGTGAGCAGGATTTCTTCAACTTTACGAATGTATGATTTAATTACTCTCCAAGGAAAGATTTCAGTCATAATTTGACAAATTGGAATTAAAGTCCAACCTATGGCCACCTTACTGTAAAGGCCTCCTGTCTTTAGTAGTTGCCTACATTGTCTGCATATTGGAATTAAAACAAATATAGAGAATCTGTCTAGAAAAGCCATCTACCTAAAGTGGTAATTTTAGCATGGTTTGCCCTTTATATATGCAGTATGGCCCCATCAAGTTCATAAGCCAATGCTATTAACATATAAAGTGCATATATTTTAGATGGATATGACAAAGGACATTTACTCCATTGTGTTATCCCTCAAAACATTTCATACCAGTGAAAAGCTGAAGCTATATGTACAGTATATATATGGAATGCAGGTTTTATTTTGTTTTTAATGACTTTTTAGAGGTCTAATCTGTTTGTTTTGGGGTTTGCTTTTTTCTCCATTTGAATTGAACAGCCCACTTGTGGAAGAGAAATTAGAGTTGGAGAGAGGAGCCATGAAAAGAATAGATGAAGCCCAAGAACAAGTGAGTTAATCATGATAACAACACTATCGTAATATCCCAGCTTTAAAGGGAGTGTAGCTTGGCAAATACTGGATAACGCCATCTACGTCTTCTTTTGGACAACTGTCCGAATTGACTTGATTAACGGTAGTAAGCAACTTAATGTCTACATGGTCAGCGTTCACGAAACAGACCAAATTCTCCTCACTGTAGCGTATAGAAACATTCCTAGTAAGCACTTCATAGATATAACTACTATTGTTATCATTGATAAATCATTTATGTCCAGGGTTCCTATACTGCCCTTTAAACCAATAATGACTACTGCATGTCATCGGTGTATATTCTTTGACCTGCAATTTCTGTTGACATGTTCATAGGAGTAGAATTACATTTATATTTTAGGTAGAATATATATATATACAGAGCTGTATATATTTTTTTATTTTATTTGATTTGATTTTATTTTATTTATTGGTTTCTGCATTTTTTTCTTTCTTTTCCATCATACATTTTCATGAACATAATATGGCTTGATACAGTATTTGGAGTGTACATAAATTTATACAGATAATATACGAAATTAAACAAATATATTGAATGCATAATTAACATACATTAGATGCATGTATTATGTATTATTATATTATTATTATTATTATTATTAGTATCATCATAATCATTATCATTATCAATTCATCATTATCAATTTATCATTAATATTATTATTATTATTGATATTATTTGTTGTTATTTTTCAGACTGATGCTGAACTGAACCGGACAAATGAGAAGCTGAAGCGGACAGAGAACAAGTCAGCTGAGGCTCTCGGGAAAGCAGACAAAGAAAGGGAACACATCAAGAAAGAATTAGAATCCGTGAGGGAGACATTGGAAGAAATAAAGTGAGTACTTCATTGAATATTGACAAAAAACGAAGGTCTGCATTCTCATCCACAATATATCTTAAACATGTAATAATATTCGGTTCTTGTATAGCACATATCACATTATAACGTATCTATGCGCTTCCAAAGAGCTTTGGAAATTATTACCCCAGCTTTAGCATGGCTGCCATTACGGCGCTCTAGTTAGCATTTCAAGGAATTAATTCCTGCCGGGTAACCATTTACCTCACCTGGGTCAAAGAGGATGGATATTATTGTTTGATTTTTCCTTATTTCTTCTGTGAATGCTTTAGCAATGAATATTTTATACAGGTGGTAGTATTGACATTAAGGGATCATCTCTGTAAAGGAAATAGTTTTGCACGGGTTGTTCAAGTTTAAAAAGTCAAGCAGTTATTTTATCAAGTCAAAAATTCACCTCTGGAAGCTTAATGAAGCAATAACTCCAAGGGGAATTGATTTTATGATTTGAAGATGCATGTATACAAGAAATCACTGGAAAGTGCAATGTATTGATATCAATTTCTTTTTTTATACAGTAGGTATAGTAACTTAGTGCAAGAATGTTCCTAGAACCTGCATGTTAACTCAACCTTATGCAATCTTTTGATAAACACCAAACCTATATTATTGTCATATAAAACGTTCTTTTAAAGGTAATACAAAGTTTTGGTATGGGATCATGAATTTGGTTCTAATGAACGTATTGGAAGCATATTAGATCCTACAATATTAAGTGATCGGTGTCGGTTGAAATCAAGTCTAAATTTATGAAATTGTAAATTATAAACTCTTTATGATGCATAGCTCCCTCTCAAGGTCAAGATATTAATTTAGCTATAAAACAATGTTTCTACCGATTAGCTATTCCTGTTTGGTAATTATATATCACAACTACATATTCTAAGATTTTCAGGGTCGTAACTACCATTGTACGGCCGTAGGCGCTATTTGAAATTTATCAAAATTTACCGGGAGCACCGGTAAATTGAATTTTTCTCGAAAGCAGAAGTGTTTCAGGGGCTAAATTTCTAGTGCTTATAATACATCCACAGGGGCATCCAAATATATCAAAATTGTAAAGAATCACTATCCACCCAATTTTCAAGATTTCCCAAAACTTTGTATTACCTTTAAACAAATATGAAACAGATTTCAGTGGCTGTTTATGTCCTGCATGTATAGCTAAATGAATGTTATGTTTCCATCTCACTATTTCAGCCATGATTTAGAAGCAGCCAAGGTCTTGCATTCCTCCTACACCGGCCAATGCTCAGACCTGAGAGACAAGATTAAGACTGCAGAGCATGAGAAGGTCTTACTTCGTGAGTACCCTCCCTCAAGAAATCCATTACAGCTATTGTCTTCATCAGCTCGAGATTGCCAAATATTCCGCTATTTGAACTGTCCCGATCGCAAATTATCCAGTTAATTTGCGTCTTCATTAGCCAGAAAATGAAATTAGCAGGATATTTGGTCGAGATAATCATCCCAAGATATCTTGGGCTAGTTTGCCAAATATCCCGCTATTTGTCTGGTGCGTCATCACCAGCCCAAAGACTCGCAATATGCGCGAACGCTGAGCAAAATATTTTGAGCTAATTTCTTGAACTTGAGTTTCAAGTTTCAAGGTCAAGTCTCGAGCGGATGAAAACGTGATTTGTAACTCCGGGATTATTTCCAAATCAGAAATAGCGAGCTATTTGGCAATCTCGAGCTGATGAAGGCAGGCCTATTCAGAGATGGCCCAAGAAACAGATATAAAGTCAAACCTGTCTATAAAAGCCACAGAGATAAAGGAAAAGAGACCAAAGTAGTGAGGCGGCATTCTAACATACATATGTCCTCCTACAGGGAAAAGGTTGGTAACCACTATGAACAGGTTGCCTTGATTTAAAGATGCTCATTGTAACAGGTTTGACTGTACATATGTTTATTCACTTTAACTCAAATTCAGTTTGTTTGTTTTTACATTAGAAAAAAATGATCCAAAGGCAAAATGATGTACAGCATTTGTAATTAAAAATATGTAAGCAGGTTCAGTACCAACCCCAAAATGCGACTAAAACCCTTATGTCCCCTGATTACTTATCTATGAATATTTAGTACTTTCTAAGCTGTAAAGGGAAATAAAACATCATCTTAGTCATCATCCTCATCTGAATTATCTCTCTTGATCTAAATATGACCTATCATTTCTACTCTTTGTACAACACCAGATACAAGAGAGGAGAACTCACGGAAAGCAGAAAAGTTGCAGACTGTGAAGATCAAACAAGTCCAGGATCGTATCGTTGAAGCTGAGTTTGAACATCGCAAGCTAGCCGACAATAGCGTCTCGCTCAGCACCAGCATTGAAACACGGGTGAGAATAATAATAATAATATTTAATTTTTATATAGCGCTTAATACAAATGTCTCTAAGCGCTTTACAAATATACTATTAACCCGGTCATTGGATTCAGTGCTTGCCCGCACACACTGTGTGCACAATCTCCACTCCCTGGGGAGCATTCCAGCCTGGTGTTACTTGACGCTCACAAGCTGTTTGACCAACAATGACGGCTGCATCCTACACGGTACCCATTTAACACCTGGGTGGAGAGTAGCAAGTGCAGGTTAATATCTTGCCAAAGGATATTAGTGCCGTGTCTGGATTCGAATGGTAGCGGAAGCAGTAGATAGTCAAATTGGCAACAGCAGTCATGTTCTACAATTGTTATTTTTCCTTTTCAATTTGATGTCTGCCCCAGTATCTGATATATTAAAGTTGCTAAAGTGTGGGTATATAGAGGGCAGCACACAGACGCACGCACAGGAGCGTATTACCCATTGGCTCAGTGTTATGTACTGATCGGGAGTGATCGTCAAGTTGCCTACTTCATGAACGACTATTATACCCACGCATGAACATCTTTAAATCATTTAACTATCTGGTTATCATTTAGATTCATTGAGTTGTTAATAGAGTGTAAAAGTCACAGAAAGGTTATTAATGTTATCAATATGAAGAAAAAGGCTTATAATTATATAGAAACATTAAACCTGGTACATAGACTTTAAGAATAAGGAACCATCAGCGGAGAGAAGGTTACAGAAATAGCTTCTTCATGGCTGTGATTGCAATAATTTATTTTTCCTTTTTTTGAATAAAAGTTGTAAAAGTACTATCTTACAAATCATTTAATTGCCATTTCCTTCAAATTAGACTTCCAATCTACATCATTATATTTGTTGTTTTTTAATTCTATTTTCACAGAGGAAAGATCACAAAGAGTTAGTTGCTCAGTTAGAGGAGACAGCCAAAGAGCGCTTAGCAACCCTGAGATCTAAAGAACAAGACAGTAGAGAGATGATTATGACGCTCGATGATATGCAATCCAAAATCAAGAAATGGTAGGATATATTATGTATTACAAGAAATTATCTTGTCTTGCTGATGGTGTTTAATACCTGTGCAATATTATAGTATTAATGACTGCTTTGAGAGAAATAGTTGTTTTATTACGCTCAAGGGAAGGTTAGAATTGTGCTATTCCCCGAGGCTTGCCGAGGGGAATAGCCCAATTGTAACCTTCCCGAGAGCGTATGAAAACAACTATTTCTCGAATATTAAAGCAGTCATTAATACTTTTATATGCCGAAAAAAAATAAAGCAGTCATTAATACTTTTATATGCCGAAAAAAAATAGACTAAAAAATAAAAAATAAAAAATATTTTTCATTTCACATCACATTTCTGTATCTTATAACACAAAGCTCCTACTGCCCTTCTCCCTTCTGGCTCCAAGCGGAAGATATTTAACATGTAAACCTATGGGGTAACCATGGAGTAACCATGGTTATTAAAAAATATTGAAATGTTTATGCATGGTTACCGGGAATTTTACAGGAACAGTTGAAGTTTATGAATGCAATTCGACCAATCAGATGGCTGGATTTCTTAAGTGAGGTATATAATGCTTTATGTTGATAGGAAAATCGATATCAGGTATCAGGGTATCAGGGTTGGTGCTCAATTCAATACTTAGTGACAGAAATATCAGAATTTACTGATTTTTCGGCTCAGTTAAAATACTTGGCCAACTTTGGTATTCGGTTGAAGCTTTTGGTTACGTAATTTACCCTAAGTTTAAGACGGCTCTCTAGCAGACAAGCCAATTATGTTAGAAGCCTTGATTGGCAGGCGTATGGATATCATACACAGTCATTATAAGCTCCGCACAATTAAATAAGTGCGGTTGTACTGTAGCGCGTTAATTGCACATTATTTCGGATTGAAATTGTGACTTCACGATGCTTCTCTGTAAGTATTTTACCTGAAAGTTGGCTTACTCCATGTAATGAATTTAATTGTCTTGTGCCTGGTTTACATATAAATACTGAACATGCATGAGTACTTATATAATATTGGATAATAATAATAATAATAATATTTAATTTTTATATAGCGCTTAATACAAATGTCTCTAAGCGCTTTACAAATATATGGATGGCTTTGAGTGTGATACAAGAATATCTTGCTCGAGCCATGACAATATTGAACAAGTCAAAGACAAATCTAATATTGTAAAAGAGAGAGCAATATATTCTTGTATCACTCAAAAAGAAAGCCATATATCATTAATATATCATTAAAGCCATTAATCTTTATTAATTGTCTCTGACAATTTCCAGCAAGAAACAGAAGACATCTGATGCTAAGAACACAGAGCGTATCAAACGAGAGATGAGCAAGGTAGAGACCCAGCTAGCTGTGGTGGATGAAGAGTATCAGAAGATCAAGGTTATCAATGTAGCTGTGAAGAACAAGCTGACTGGAGAAGAAGACAAGGCTAGGGCTATGGAAGACTCATTACAGGTTTGTTCACTTCTACCAATCACCCCCCCCCCCCCCCCCCACCCCCACACTCTCACAGCAATGTTTTGATTTTAAAGTGACTCGGTAACATTGTTGAAGGTTGATGAAAAAAATGTGTAATTTTTGTATCAAATGTTACCTATTATATTCCTTTTAACTGCTAACCCTCTAACATGCAAAAAATCCTGGAAAAATGCTCAAACCTCAAATGTATTTGTGGTTTTCTTTGAAGGTGTTGATGTGCAACCCCCTCTAACAGCAAATTTCCCCAACCATTTTCCCATCAAAATATGACATAAAACAGGCTTTAAACAATCTTTCAACACTTAAATGTTTGGAATGGTATATAGAGCCGATTCATTGATTTGTGACGATTTACATTCGCCTAAAATCTAATTAGATTATAATATGATATTTGGAAGAATAAAGGAATAGATCAGATCAGTTTTTCCAATTTTTTTTTTAGCCCTTTTTTTTCTTCAAAAAAAGCTTAGCAATATCCAAGTTAGGGCAATTATCATTTTCTTACTTGTCTACTTCTTGGTTCTTAGAGCACCGTGGACAGTCTGAAGAAGCAGCTGAGAGAGGAGACTCACACCAGGACGGTCCTTCAGGCTCGTATCACCGCTGATACTACCGATCTATGTTAGTGTTATTAATATTATTATTATGACTTGTCTACTTCTTGGTTCTTAGAGCACAGTGGACAGTCTGAAGAAGCAGCTGAGAGAGGAGACTCACACCAGGACTGTCCTTCAGGCTCGTATCACCGCTGATACTACCGATCTATGTTAGTGTTATTAATATTATTATTATGACTTGTCTACTTCTTGATTCTTAGAGCACAGTGGACAGTCTGAAGAAGCAGCTGAGAGTGGAGACTCACACCAGGACGGTCCTTCAGGCTCGTATCACCGCTGATACTACCGATCTATGTTAGTGTTATTAATATTATTATTAGGACTTGTCTACTTCTTGGTTCTTAGAGCACAGTGGACAGTCTGAAGAAGCAGCTGAGAGAGGAGACTCACACCAGGACGGTCCTTCAGGCTCGTATCACCGCTGATACTACCGATCTATGTTAGTGTTATTAATATTATTATTATGACTTGTCTACTTCTTGGTTCTTAGAGCACAGTGGACAGTCTGAAGAAGCAGCTGAGAGAGGAGACTCACACCAGGACGGTCCTTCAGGCTCGTATCACCGCTGATACTACCGATCTATGTTAGTGTTATTAATATTATTATTATGACTTGTCTACTTCTTGGTTCTTAAAGCACAGTGGACAGTCTGAAGAAGCAGCTGAGAGAGGAGACTCACACCAGGACGGTCCTACAGGCTCGTATCACTGCTGATACTACCGATCTATGTTAGTGTTATTAATATTATTATTATGACTTGTCTACTTCTTGGTTCTTAGAGCACAGTGGACAGTCTGAAGAAGCAGCTGAGAGAGGAGACTCACACCAGGACGGTCCTTCAGGCTCGTATCACCGCTGATACTACCGATCTAGCTAAGAGACAGGTCGAAGCAACCAAGAAGAAAGCCAAGGTCACTCTGAGAGCTAACGAGATGGATGAGGTCGTGGCTAAGGTGCTTGCTGAGACAAAGATCTTGAGAGAAAAGAGGGCTAGCAGACAGAAGGTATGATTATAGTACTATCAATCCTGTCTGTACACCCAAGTTTGGGAACAACTGTCATGAATGAACTTTGACTTGTGATGCTTGTTTAATCGTTAGATTGGGTGAAAAGCCCACTAAATGACCATATTACAATCTGATTTCAAGGAAATGGCAGTTATATTGCATGTCTAATCTCTAAATATATATTTTTTTCCTGATTTGGATTCTAATAATTTTAGTGCATTTAAGTCTTCCAGTCAATTTAACCTGTAGATGAACATTGATAGGAAGATAGGGTTATGCATGTACAGTCAAACCTGCTTTAGTGACCACCTGTATAGAAAGAACACCTGTCTACAAAGGCCACATTTTTTGTTTCCCTTGAAAAAGATTTCTCATTGAAACATGTACTAAAGGAACCTGTACATGAAGTCCACCTGCCTTTAAAGACCACTTTTCTTGTCTCCCTTGGGTGGTCTTTATAGACAGGTTTCACTATACTAAAGGCAGTTTGGCTCAACCACAATATTTTCTGTTCTTTAGGCGATCAACAAGATTGAGGAGAGAATAGAGAGTCTGAAGCGAGAGCAAGAGGAACTCATCGTCCAGACGAGCAACAAGAAAGCAGAATTAGAACCAAAATTGAAAAATCTTTTGGTAAGTGATCCATTCATCTTGCAGTGTCATTGATTCATTTGTCTTGTAGACTTCACACAAAGTAATTCCATTCTGAAAACAATGTTAACATGCGATTCTCATAACTCCATTGAGTTTTGGGCCATTACTTGATGATTAATAAACTGACACCCATAAAACTTGAACAATATTTTCAGGAAGATTTTTTTTCTACTAATAACTTTTGGCAAACCCACATTTTGCTGCCATGTTTGAGGTGTATATGCTGTTTGTTGAACCATGGTGCAACAAAACATTTTCACAAAATCTGTGCACATGCAGTCAACTGCAAGAGATGTAGTAAACACCATTATGAGCAGCAGCCTGTTCACCAGTGATAGAGCACCCCCCCCCCCCCCCTGGCTCATATGCCACTTGTTTTGTCATACTCTATAATTCTAAAAATGTGTGTGATGGGGCATTTTGAAAATAATCCATGAATTCTAAATACTTGAATTTATATTAAATTACCATATTCTGCAGAATAGGAACTTGTTCTTCATCACGAGGATAATGAGGATATATCCCACACAAATACACAAAGATACACAAAAAACATATTGTCTTAAATGGTACCAAAGATATTCTATATTAATTAAAAACAATGTTTATTTCCGTTGTTCTTCACAGTCGAACGAACAGAAGGTAATACAAAAAGTGACCATCATATTTTGGGAGGTCAAATGCAATGATTTTTGGGGGATCTTTTCTACACACATTTTCATGCAGTATTTTAATGAGATCACATCAAGAGTGGATGTTCATTCATGCACTCTATATACATGTAGATGTCATACGATTGATGTTGCAAAGATGTTTTAATCAAGGAAAAGCAGTAGCACATTTAAGATTTTGGGTTAGGATGAAAAGTGCACTTTTTATGATCGTGATTTGATTTCTGTCACTGGAAGAGTTGACTTCATTCGTTTGGATGCAAGCATTGGCTGATCTTCTGCAAGCTCAGCCTCACCGAGTGCAGGTTTATCTCTACTTCCGTACACTGCATAGTGTATGGCTATCCTTTACACAGACTCATCATTTGATTTGAGACACGGGGTGATTTAGTATACTGTTTCTTGACCTTTTAAAGCCCCACTGCACTATTTATAGCTACTTGCTCCCTCTATATAGCAAACCCCTTTTCTTATGTTAATTGAGAGCTGCTTTGATGAGATAACCACCTGCCAGTGAGGTCTAATCCCTCCTGGCCAAACTAGTGCAGAGAGGCTTTAAGGGCACTTGACAAGATCACTTTCAATCACAAGGTTGAGGGTTCAAATCTTTGGCTAGTTCTTACCTTCACTTTTCTTATGCCCCCAGGTGTTCATGGAAGCAATTATTACATTATTTTTGCAACTTATGTAACAGTGTAGAGATGAGGCACTTTGTATTTATTGGGAGAAGCGCATCATACATTGTACATAAATTAAACATCATTATCATATCCATTATTTTATCTACAGAATTGAATTATTTGTGTATTTGGTATTTTTTCAACAGGGTAGCCCCGTCACTAGTTAAAAATAAAATGTTATACTTTGGGGCCCTGCATATCTTAAACAACACAGAAGCCAAACATGTCCATATTGTTTTCATGGTGAAATATTAATCAGGATTTTGGGGGAGGAAATTTAAACAAAATCAACAAGAAATAAAATCAACATGACCTACAACAAGGACTCATAAAGACCCCTACAAACTTTGACAATCTCAGAGTAATTCCCCTTTGACACAAGTGCACAAGGTCTAGATATACTACGCCCGTCAATCAAACATGATCTATTTCCTTTAACAAGATATGCTGTGTTCAGTAACGCAAAGTTTAGTCGTATGTTATGTATTTCCTTTAAGAAGATATGAGTAACATAGGTAAGTACTGTATTGGTCGAATGATGTTTACAGAAACCAGACTGCCTTGACTAAAATGCTGTGTTCAGTAACGCAAAGTTTAGTCGTATATTATGTAGTGCCTTATAGATATTATGACCATTAGTTTTTTTTATAAATGTGTCATTCTATTTAAAAAAAGATATGTATATTTATTTTGATATGTTGTAACCCATAGGAGGAGATTTTGAATCATCAAAAGCGTCTGGACCATATGGCGCACAGGACAGATCTTATCAATAAGAAGCTAAGTGACATGGCTCAGAGCGAAGGCTTCATGGATAGAGTGATCAAGAACACTGCAGAAGAGATTGAAGAAATGAGGTAGGTCAAGCAGGCTTGTTTACTTTAGGGTTGGGGAAGGAGGGAGGGGGAGGGGGAGGATTGCTGGTAGACAGGTGGAAGGTGTGTGGGCAAGTCTGATTCTGAGGAAGCAGGGGGATGTTTCACAAAGATCCTCAGTTGGACTTAATAATTATGGAAAGCCGTTAGCATCTATGAAAATATTTTGTAAAAGTTATTTTAAAAGGCATAAAATTTTGATTCAAATCATTCACATTTTCTATTATCAAGGATGTTTCATGTTCTTGATGTGGAATTTATAAAAGTCTAAAATACTTCAATTTTCGCTTTTAAATATATTTCATTTTAAGGCTACAAATGGCTCTCCATAATTTTCTAAGTTTATGCAACTAAGAGTTAAATTCGACTTAAAATCTTTATGAGACACCCCCCAGGTGTTGATTTAGCTAAAAGACATTATAGGTGTACTAGGCCCTGCATCAATCCAAATCGTATTGATGGTTGATAATGATTATTTTACCTGACTGCTAATAAAACATGTATATGCTTGTAAGTAAGCAACCAGGGGACCGACACCTCCTCTCGGAAGGACTTGGTATAATGACAATTTATATGCCTTACCAAAGGGCACGAGCGCATTGACTCGATTTCGAACCCGGGACCTCTCGGTTATGAGACCACTGTTCTACCACTGAGTCATCACGCCTCCTCAATTAAAATTATTGTTACTACTATCATTAATACTTTGTGTTGGGTAAAGTCATAGATAAAATCTAAATGTGGTCTTCACGGTACATCCAGATGGTAAAAAGGGCAACTTGCCATTCGGGTTAGACGAATCATATTTTCCCTGATATATGCAGTGTTCTCCTTTGGGGTTTCCCAATATTGTTCTTTTCCAAGGTTGATTAACATGAATACAACCATGAATTGTACTTTTGGAAACAATGTCATTCATCCATCAGCTTAATTTGCTGTTTCCATTGGCTATATGAAGTCATTTATCATGCCCTATACTTGCGAATAAGAGCTAGTGTAAATTGATAGTAGTGGTCGTTAAGAACTTTAGCCATTTCTGGAAATGTTAACTTCATTATCAATTCAATTTCAATTTATTTCATTCGTGATATAAAAACATACATAATTATAACAGTGATATTTACATTGATAAGTAAAGAACATACAAATAACATAACGAAAGATGAACATAAATTACAAATATATATGATGCACCACGCGTTACCCCGGGGTACCGTAGTACCCCGGGGTACCGCGTTGTGTAGCGCCATCTCGCGTCCACTCGAGTACAATGTATGGAGTGCGTGTACATAGTTCCGTGGTATCTCTATGGTGTATACTATGCATGGTGTGAAGCGCACTACGGTGGCTATCGCACACTATAGTGCTAGCTAGCTCCGGCGTCCGGTCCCGACCCGCGGCTATTTTAGAACTTGATGTTATTGCACGTACGTACCGTACCTGTATACTCTTTCGAAAAAACAAAAAAACAAACAAACATCGCATCATCGACATAGTTAACGCGCGCGTTACTGTCAAACTTTCAAACTTTGAAAATGACAAGTTATGTATAGTACCTTCTGGAGCCTGTATTCTCCTCATTCTTGCCAAGACAGAAAATAAAAGATAATACCACTTCATAATGTGATTTTCATTTTTATTATTCAATTGGAAAATTTGTTTATTCACAACACATGAGATTATCATGACTGCTGTACAGGGGCTGTACACAGATAGCATCATAACACAAAATAGAACTTTCATTTATAATTAATAATTTTAATTATACCACAATAATAATACAGGGTGTATCATAACAGCATGAAATGATATCAATAATAGAATAATTACTCATAACAACAATGAATTTTAGAAATACAGGACTTAAAGGATTTTTTACAAGAACATTGGACACAATTGAAGGTTGAAAAAATCACACAAAAATAATTTCCCACTTTTTGGTAACCCAGGGTACAGCCTTAAAAAATAAATAAATAATTCAACAAAATGGCCGAATTTTTGTTGGTACCCCAGGGTACCATTTATGTCATCATATACGAATGAGGAACCAGCAAGAAAGTCTTATGTGGTGCTGGTCCCTTGCGACATAATAAAGAATTTTAACCTATAACATCAACATTATCTCTATGTTAAATCCAGTGCGGATGTTGAAGAGATGACCATTCAGTTGGAGACCGGTCAGAAGCAGCAGAAGGAGTTACAGTCCTCTTTAGAGCAGGTGACCGGTAGGATGGGAGATAGGGACACCGGTCATCTAGAACATATGGCTGCTAGGAGAGTCATACTGGAAGATCTGGTGGTAAGCACTGGTGTTGGGTTGTGTGGTGGTAATGGTGGTGGTGATGGTGGTTGATGAGAGTTGATGATAGTTGATATGAGGTGATGATAGTAGTAATATAGTGGTGGTAGCGATGATGATGATGATGATCATGGTGGTGGTGGTCGATGGTTGAGGTGGTGATGATGATGGTAGTGGTGATGGTGATGATGACAGTTGATGTGAGGTGATGATAGTAGTAGTATAGTGGTGGTGGCGATGATGATGATGATGGTGTTGATGACGATGATGGTGGTGGTGATGATCATGATGATGATGGTGATGATGGCTATGATGATGATGATGATGTTGATGATGATGATGATGATGATGATGATGATGATGATGATGATGATGATGATGATGATGTTGATGATGATGATGATGATGATGATGATGATGATGATGATGATGATGATGATGATGATGATGATGATGATGATGATGATGATGATGATGATGATGATGATGATGATGATGATGATGATGATGATGATGATGATGATGATGATGATGATGATGATGATGATGATGGGGGAAGAGAGAGAGCTAGAGGGGTAGAGGAGGATCATGATAATCTTGATGATGGCAATAAGGGTAGTGATGGTGGATGGTGACGATGATTGTGGTAATGGTGGTAGATTATTGCAATTGGTTTGGAGATTGTGCTACTTGCAGGAGCGATGCCGAACGTAAAACCCTCTTTCATTTTGATCACTTTTTCTATTCTTCCAGAGTCGACTGAGAGCGGATCTAGCCACCAATGCTACCCTAGCCCATGAGTACCGTGTGCTTCAGCAGCACTACTATAAGATCAAGGAAGAGAGTATGAACTTATTGGAGAAAAGAACCGGTCTTGAGATGAGTCTCAAAGATCATAGACAGGTAAGGAGTGGCTTCATCAATACAGCTAGATTTAAAATAATAATGGATCTGGCCTGTTGGGAATAGCATTACGAAGCATTTGATCCCCAGGGCTTTTATTTTTCTATTCTGCTATACTAGGGTTATTGAACTAATAGAAATGAAAGTTGTATGTTTTGAAGCCTGACAATTTCTAAATTGAAGTTTGTGCAGTTTGTCAATTCCTATTCTCATAGTAGAGCAGAATGGTATTGTAGTGGATGGTCAAATTATGATTCAACTAGATTGCAAATATGTTTCTCTTGGAGTGTAATCAAGACGTGAAATGTAGTGTAAGTTTGCTTTCATTGATGTTTCCTCATTTTGTTATATCTGTCAAATCTATCAAGAAGCAGATTTGCGTAAACTTCCTTCTGATTTAGTGTTTTTTATCATTCATGACAGAATCTGTACTGTGCTGTTTCAATAAAGAGGACAATTTTTAGCCTTTAAAAAAAGACTTCACGATGATTTTGAAAGATCATTCCGAACTTTTCTCTGTTTCCCGCCAGTTGAACAGTCTTCAGATCCGGCTCCACCATGCCCTGTCTCATTACTTCTCCATCCGAGGGTTGTACAACCAGAACGAGCTGGCCAGATTTGAGGATATGTCAGCCGAGAATGAGATGAAGATAGGAGAACTTCAAGAAGATATGTTTGCAGCTATACAAACAATCAGTGGTTTCTTGAATGAACAGGTAGGACATGCAAAGATTGGATGCAGACTTGGTCAGATTTCATCAGCTGCCTTCAACAAGGCTGTTACTACCATTCACTATACATAACGCTTACCGCCTTCTTGCACAGATAAATGATAAGCCTACCTGATATGCTAATAAGAACTGTTTATAAGGCTCTTAGCACTAAATGTAGCAGCTCAAGAAAAGCAAAGATTTGGGTGATAAATGCAATTATACGAGTGCTTATCATCTTCTTAGAGTAGACTTCTAGACAAAATGCTATTATAATACAATCGCTTTTCTTCTTTTAGGTTGATGGTACAGCAGCCAGACTAGTGACTGCTGCAGCCAGCACAGCTCTGATGGAAGGAGCAGAGAGAGGAGCAGAGAAGGGCGTTAGTACCGCCCCAGCCCCAGGAAGTAGCTTGAGAGGAGCACCAATCATCACGGCTGGTAGTATGAGAGATAACTTCAAAGGTTCTATGCCTCTACCTAAGATCATGAGGACTCCTGAAGCCATCAAAACCAACTGATTGTCTAGAAAACTTACACTTGTCTTGTAACGATGTCGGTTAAAGATATGTCGTCTGAAGCACTTACCAATTATTTTTTGTTTACCTCAGTTATGTGAGAAAGATTAACATTCTGTTAATAAATGATAAGAGTTAAAACCCTTCTGGCTCTGAGCTGACTACATGATATGTATCTGGTCTAACTCTATTATTCCAAACTGCGAGTCAGTTTGATTTATAGTTCATAATAGTATTCTTACATGTATATAGTATTTTCATTATGTACATGTAATAATATCCGCTACCTTGGCTTGCTTAATTGGTATATTGTGTAGAAATACTGAAGATACTAGTTAATGTGTTACCTTAATTAATAATAAAAGTGCAGCTGTTTGAATTTTGTATCAATCTAAGATTGTAAGAAGAAAACAAAAATCCCCCCCCCCCCCCAACTTTAAAGGTCAATTATCTGGAATTAATAATGGACAAATGAAGTTAATTTTGAATAGGAGTAATAAGCTAGTTGTGATGTGATATACACTTTGTTGCCTTCTTTGTAATTGCAGCTGTATTTTACTCGTGAACAAGATGGAGTAGTGCCTTTTGACTTGACTTTTGAGTACGTCTTTCCCTTAAGTTACATATCATGATTGTTTTGTTTTCTCAATTCTACTATACCTCTTTACTTTAGCCAAAAGATCAGAGAAAAGGGTTATGCTCATTTTAACTGCAATGTCTCTAAACGCTGGATCAAATCATCTCCTTTTGTATTAAAGCTCTAGTACTTGCTGTAAGACATGAAGCATTTAAGTCGTATTCGTTTTAATGCCCATTTGGCTCCAAACACAATATTTCTTGTTGAATCTTGTGAATATATATATATGCAAATCATATATGCAAATAATTTATGCAATGTAGTTTCTAATGCGAACTAGGATGAAAGATAAACAAAACACAAAATATATTTTGTAAATGATGTCACAGAGATGTAGCAGTACTTTTACCATGATTTCCTATCTTGAATCTCGAGTGTGTTAAATACTAATTGAATATTCACATGTGGAATTCCTCAGAAATTTTGTATCTTATTAACCTTAGAATCGTAATTTCTTTCTACACCCGCTATTTAATGTGTACATGAATCTATCATAACAAGTGCAAGTTAAAAGTTTGAATAATCAATGTCTTTAGCATACTGTACATTGTAGTTCTAAATACATGGTACAATTTTAGATCTTTATAAATGTACATTTGTGTATGCATACTTCATTTATGGCTGTAGGAACTCTATTCTTGCCAAGAAAATGTGTAAATATTCCCTGGTTATTCATGTGAAAAGAAAACAAATATTTATTTCTGTATCAAATTGAATACAGGCCTGGTTCATGCATGTCTGAACAGCTTCAAGATTCATGACTAATTTCAATCAAATGCAGTAAAATGAAATGCTTGCAGGAGAACTATTTTTGTGTAATACAGACAAATTTAATGGTTGGCGTAATTTATAACATGTAGTTTAAACTTCTACCAGCCTTAACATTTAGGCAAGCTTCGTCCACTCCTGTTGTTTCTCGAGACAAGTGAGTATTCAGTTTCTTGCTCCAGTGATCTCAAGGCAGCAGACAGCGAGAAACTGAATAATCACTTGGCTCGAGAATGTCAACAGGAGTGGATGAAAGCTTGCCTACTATTAAAATGTTAAGGTTGGTAGAAGCTTAAGCTACATTGTACGTGTTATTTTTTGTATAAAATGGGAAAAAGTAGAATCAAATACACTTTCTTGTGTCGAAAGGAGCATATGATATTTTCTAACATTAAACCGTGAACATTCTACATGATATGATATCTAATATGTAAAGTATGTATTCTATAGACAAAATTATAAGAGACTATTTATTCACAAAAATATGCAGTGTGTACCTAAATAAATGATTTGTTGTTACATGTAACTTTTAATCTTTTCTTTGAGATCAATATAACATCATAAATTATGTTAGCAGTCAATAGAAATTATACATGTATTGTGTGTACCGGTATTCATAAAGGTACATGCATTGTCATTAATTTGAATTAAAAAGATATGAATCTGATACATGTCACTATTATTAATGTATTATTTTAGTTCATTACGTTTTGGTAAATATAATATATAAGATTGCTAAAATATATAGCATATCATTATAATAGAACATATTCATATTAATAAGGATAATTATCCACATTTGATGAATTTGAACAAATACTCTAACCATTCCAACTGGACTTTTGTGCTTGTAGTACAGCATTTCTTTTCATTGTGGAAAAAATTCCAAGAATTAGAATGTGCTCATGTAATCATGATTAATGTACTGTACATGAAGCAGTGAATAGATTTAAACTACAGTTAACTCTCCATAATTTGAAGTACCGGGTAGCACAAGTCAAATTTTCTATAATATTACTTTTTTTTAGACCAAACTATGCAAACTATTTACCGGTACACTTTTTAAGTTAAATTTTGGAATATTTTTAGTAGTCCCAACAGATTTGACATATGCAGAGTTTACTTCGTTTTAATATTTTAGCCATTTCTTTTTCTTGTTTACATCAATACATTTTAGAGTCTTTCTGATCTATGCAATTTACATGTAAGTGTATGTGAGATTTCCAAAAGCAATAAATAATCTTAGAAGTGATCATATTGGTTCAGTGTTTTTAATCAAGTGGTTATCAACATGCCTGGAGCTTAAAGGGTGCCCTCAGGGAGAACAGTATCATACCTGCCAACATTTGAAAATAAGAATTAGGAATTTTTAGCACGGTATGCCTTCGAAAACGAGAAATCGCACTTGCAGCGGCAGTGTAAACTAGCAATACATGGTGAATCTCAGTGTACCAAAAAGCGAATACAAAATCGCTGCTCGATCATGCAGCCATTTGAGGCACGCAATACATGAACTCTCAAATCGTGGCACATGATAAAACAAGCTTAATTTGGCTCAAGCACCAAAAAAAAAAATTGAAATTTTAATAAAAATCTGAATTTTCAGGTACTAAAAATCCAGAAAATCAGAATATTCCAGATTATTTGGAAGGGTTGGCAGGTAATGCAGGTATTGAAACTGATGAGGCTACCCCTGATAAATTATTATTTATTAAACTTTTTTTCTTTCACCCACACCCACCAATCACATGATGCTCACACTCTAAACAGAATAAAAAGGTAATAGATTCATTCACAAATTCTGAGAAGTTGAAAACAATAAATAGCTTAACATCATAGATGTGTTGTTTTCTTTGTGTTTTTAATATTTTACGACTTTCTACAAATAATACAAACGATATCATGGTCGTTAGTCAACAATCTGATCATGTCAAAATTAATTATGCAACAGATGTAGAGAAATAAAAGAGATAATGATGAGTGTAGAACATGTTTATATTTCATGTTGCACAAAAGTTATGATGCCTTCTTATTATAGTAGATCGTTCAGACAACCATGTAGCCATTTACAACACCTGGGTGGAGAGAGACAAATGTAGTTTAATGATTGTTAATAATTATTAGATATTCCTACTCACACTTTAAGAGGCAGCATATTAAGTGATCATGTACTTATACCACCCATTCTAGTTCAAGTTATATAAACCAATACTTCATCACCCACTTTATCAACAGATAAAGATCGAGTTACAACACTATAAAGAACAGAAATGGTTATTATTAGACAACAAACAAAACAGAGTCAAAACGATGGAACCAGCTCGAATAAGCAAGGGTGGAATTCTTAAAATGAAATGAAGAAATTAAATACATCCCCTTAGATTACTCTCACATCCTCACATCCTATTAACTGTGGCATATATGTTTTCATGACATGATAATCAAAATGAAATGCTTAATAAGAAATTTAATAAAACCAACCACATGATTGATATTACAGGAAGACGGCGAGTAATACATAAAGTATTGATTGCTTCTCCGCAATGATTATCAAACCATCATCAAACTGATAAAAAATATCAGCGTCTAGCACCATCTTCAGAGCGTACAAAAGAGCTTTACAGAACAATAACACTTCACTTTAATTGAGATACATGAATTTATGTGTGAGGTTTCTTTCAGAGAAATCCAACCTTTAAAGCAAACTACTGTCAAAGAAAGCAGAAAAATCAGAGAATCAGACAGGTTAAAGTTTAATAGAAATCAGATTTTTTTTAGATTTTTTTTAAAATTCTTTTGAAAATTGTAATCACTATGCAAATGAGAAGTTGCGAGACATAGCTCCAGTCTGTTCCAACACACAAGATGACTAAACATGAAATTTTACAAATGTTTGACTTAGGAGGGTCTTTTCTCTTTTTAAAAGACATATAATAATATGCTATCCATAGTATATTTTGAGTAGTGGCCCAAGGAAGAAGGCTACAATTAATATATTTTGTATATGACAAACAGGGGAGTTGTCTGTATAACTGCATTATAATCCACTCACGAAATTGCCAATTCGAGATTCGCATGGATATAATTAAATTGATCTCATATTTCAAACATTCATGACGTTCTCATTATTGGTCCAATTCATGTCAAACTTATACTGTTCCGTTTCTCTTAGTTTTCTGCTTTCATACAAATGAACTTATTACAAAGGTTGGATTGCCCTTTAAGGGAAACTTTGACATTTGTGTCTCAATGGAACGTCACACACCGGCTGTATAAAATATCAGATATAAGATATCTTGAAAAGGTTATCTAAAAATACAGAAGTTTTTATCCACTACTTTTAATACAGAGATCAATGAAGGGAAATGTTTGACTGGCATACACGTTACCCAATTTACACAACAAGCATGAGCAATACTGTATATTCTTTTTAAAAGCATTGTATGACAAACGTTAAAAATGAACGTCATTGCAGAAGAATGAACTAAATTGAAACGTTGAAGTTTATTTGAAAACTTCCCTGAGTATGCATGCAGCAGAAAGTATAAATAAAATGATGAAAAAATAAAAGTAATGAACTTCACGTGCCAAAACACAACACAAGGATAATTACCAATGATAAAAATCATCAAAGATTGTTTGTTCAGAGGCAGAGTGAAAGCCGGTCTCATATGGTCTAGTAAAACAAACTCAGCTAGTTGAATTGTAGTGGTAAAATACTTCCAAATATATAAAACATAAGTATCCATGGAAATACACATAAATAGTTTAGGTACACACAGTAGTACATTCTTAAAAGAAAATATGAAAAAAAATAGTGACAAAATTCTCTGTCCGGCAGTTCATTGTTATAATACAAGTATAGAGCAAATCAGGCTTAATTTGAAGAAGAAAAAAATCAAAACCCTTTGCAGCTTTGTTTGTTTTATAAATCAGAAAATAGAATTAAAGGGTATAAAAATCACTTCAAAATACTAAGACACAATAAACCAATTATGCCAAATATGCTACTTATTCCTTGCTTACAAGTTTCATGTACTTACAAGTTATACACATAGTCATGATCAAAAATTAAAGATTTTGGGTAAAAAATATATAAAAGTTCTGCTACTGATTTCAAAGAGGATTTGCAGTACAATTGTTTGCATCTGTAAACAGAAATTATTATTGAAAGAAAAAATATCTGATATAACAAGTTAAATATTACATACATCTGTACTAATACATGTGTAACATAGTTTTCATGTATATAGGCATGAATTTATTAATTAAAATACAGATTCTTGCAAAACAAGGGAAGGTTAAAAATAGAGATATTTTAAGTACAAATTTTATCTCTATACAGAAATACAAAAAATATAGGCCTAAATAGTCAAAGAGCACTTTTAAGGGGGTGTGCACAATAACATTTATTCAATGACAAAATTGCATCTTCTTATCAAAATTGTACCCAACAAAACACACAGTTTTTCTTACATGTAAGTAGTTATAATACAATTGTAATGTACAACAAGATATGTTTAGCACCATTTAAGTTCGACTTTCCAGTTTTCACATAAGTACAAAAAGATTATTGAGATAAATATATTTGTTGAGGTTATTCTAAAGAGCAAATCATTCATTGCTGTCCTCTATACTTGAAAAATGTACACGTTCTGCTACTGGGTCTGTCTGTCTGTCTGTCTGTCTTAAAACCCTAATTCATCAACTGCCAAATACTGTAGCTATAAATTTTCTACCCCAAAAAAGATGTAGGGCTTTACAGTGTTGGTGCCTAGTGCAGTTTTGCATTGCCAATTTGAATGTCTGTGCACGTTCATGAAAATGCTGCTAATTAAAAGTAATCAATTCTAATAATGAGGGCAAAATCATTATCATGAAGCTAGAACAAGAGTTTTAGCATTAATGCCATTAGGATTTAAGTGCTAGAACAGCTAGGGTATCAGAAATGTGATTGTCCTCAATAATGGCATGAAAAGTGCTATCTACAAGTAAAGAATGAACCAGAAACATTAAAATACAAATTTGATAAATAACTTATGATGACAAATAAATATGTGTATGCAAAAGAAAAATACAAATGACTCGGTAAAACAAGGAAAGGAAAGTTACAAATGTTATGAAATAAAAACCTTACTTAAGACATTTTTTCAGTTTTAAAAAGCATAATACAATGATTTACATATGCAAAATGAAAATACATTTTCAAGGAGTTTTTATTCTGATTGAGTATTGTGAGCTAAAAACAATAACTTTGCTATTTGTCAAAAATGGAAATATCATTACAAAGAACAAGGGTACATACCACATTGATAAATATACGGAGGTCATCATAGAACTTGCAACTTCTTAAAAAGTGGAAATTATTGGCATATTGTACACTTTTACAAGTAAAAAGTCACTGAGACAACAATTATCATATTAATAATCAAAACTACATTATTTATTACATGATAAAATTGTTTTAGCTTCTATACAATTCAAACTTTGATGTCAAATGCCTCAATGAGATATTAATCTTACAGTTGTACTGTTTATATTTAAGAATTTAATAAAAACGACTCAATTATTCGTTAAAAAGGTCTTGGTATTAGAGAGAAAGATAAAAGTGACCGTAGCTATAAGAGTGAATGATTTACAAGAACACACAAGAATCTATAGGAAGTTTACTATGAAACATATCGTTCTTCATCGTACTATAGAGCACCGTGTCATTCACTGCAAAGTAAAAAATAAAATAGACCCATTGCCAAGGCACGTTGAGAATCCTAACTCAATTCATCACATGAGTTATCTTAAAGCAACTTGGAGTACAGGTAGATGAAGGTACACACAAAGTCTGTCAAACATAGTGACCTGCCGTTAACCACTGCTGGGTGTGCGACCGGACCATGACTGGGGCGACCAGGATCAAATGTCAAAGGTCACAGCTAGTTCAGGCGAGGTCAATTTCTGTGTCGTTTTCCTCTCCTTCCACGTTCTAGTAGTTGAACCTGTAAAAAGAATGGGAGATAAGATTATAAATTAGGTAAAATATATATAGATCCTCCTGTATGTCAGCAAATAATTCTGTGCATGAGACATCTATGTATCTACTGACAATATTATGGATAATATATAGCATATCTTTAAATACATATAGCACTACAGTGATTGTTATATGATGAACATTACAATTTGTACCCTACTTTTATATGAGCCTTCCCATTTTTAAAAGACAATGTCAACAAAAACAGACCTATTCAAAATTGCAAACACTAGCAAATATTCTAAACTATATGATCATAAATTTTACAAACGTTAAAAAAAGAATAATATAAAACTGCCCACTGTGCCCAATTGTATACGAGCACGTACAAGTTTTCTGGAGTAGTCTACACACTGGTCTGTTTTCTGTTAATAAAGTGTATTCAAACTTTCAAAATGAATTTTTCAGAAGTAATATTAGAAGTTCATATTTTGAATATGGTATAACGACATGGAACTACTAACATACAGTACAAAATATTTTGTAGTTGATTGGCACACTTTAAGGATTTGCCTGTCATATTTGGGTTACATTTAAACTAATTATGCACCTGCATATGTCCCATACCATAAACTATCGACTAACCTGTTTTTGTAATTCATCAATCGTAGCTTGCATTTCTCTCATCTGAGCTTGCATCTGTGTAACCTGTGTCTCTAGCGAAATGGTCTGTTCCTGTGTAGTGCCCTCTATTGTTTCCACAGCATCAATCTCTACTTCAACAAACTTCTGTCGACTGCTGGGATCCTTGGGTATGGCTTTCTGCGGTCCAGCCATCTTAGAAGCTGGTTGACTGTAGGTAGGTACTGACCGACGTGAACGGCTGAAAGTACCTGCAAGAGCAGAACCTGTGATAAAGCAACAATGTAAAATGTTAATCAGTCACATCCATCAAATATGAGGAGACCTGGGCCCCGTCTTATAAAGAGTTGATATTAATTGGAACTTATTTGCGAATATTGATATCAATCGCAACTATGTACATAAGAGATAGGGGACTGCAAAGTTGCGATTGATTGGAGGACTTGCGATTAATTTGGATCAATCGTAACTCTTTATAAGACAGGGTCCAAATCTATAATATTGAGATGATGTTGTTTTTATATTATACCAATATATTAAGAATTTTAATTTGTGATATATCATTTTCTCTCATTTTTGTTGTATTATAAACTGGACCCCTTGGTAGAACAGCTGTGCTGCACTGGCACAGCTGAGCAGGGCCATCCATCCAATGATATTTTCTCATGTTATCATGTATATTGTTATTTATGTTTTCATACATTCGTAAATCAAATCAAATCAAATCAAATCAAATCAAACGCAATACCTTCTGAGCATTCGGCCCATAGTCTAAGATCCATGGATGGTACACTGCTACACTTCTTGTATCCTGTTGGGTAGTCTGCTAGCAGGAAGACATCTTGGTTCACCCGGTCTATGGAATCACCATTGTCACAGAGGACTCTAGCCAGGGAGATCTGCTTGATCTGAGTCAGCTGCTCCGGAGAGAACACGCCTGGGTTCTCATACCAGAACCTGCATCAAAGCCAAGTGGATAGATAGACCAAGTTAGGAGTGATTAGGACTGATCTTGAGGTTTAATAAATCGCTTTAAGTTTAAAGGGATATGGCCAGCAGTTTCCATGTACAGTATGTCATAATCTGTCAACCCCAGACTTGATATATATGATGATGACTTTTCCTATTGATGGAAAGTGCAGAGCATTACCAGTTTGAAAGCCAAGTGGATAGACCAAGTTAGAAGTGATTAGAACTCATCTTGAGGTACAATAAATGGAAATGCATCTTTGAGAAAAACTGGCTTTACAGGTACTATGTCCCATTTGCAGGCCCCAAAAATAAAAAAGGTTAAATTCAAACGGCATTTAAAAGATGATACTAATCTAGAACTTCCCTCAAAACGATGCAACCCTACACCATGTATTTACACCTCTCTTGATCCTAAAAGACAATGATTTTCTAGCTTTACTTTTGTTAAAAAGGAAATAAAAGAACATTGACTGACCTATCTCCTTCCCTGAGACGATGGAACTGTTTAGCTAGCAGACAAGTAAAGGTTGGTCCTAGAAGACCGCCCTCTAGATGATCCTCAGCTAGTCCTCCAACAAACAGGTCAATATTTCCTGGATGACCGTAGAGTTCTTCTAATTTCCTTCTAACCTCTGGATTTCCTATCTCCGAGCTGATATCATCAAATGTTCTGGCAGCGGTCATGTTGCATAGTACACGATAGTCATTATAACCCGGCAGCGCATGGTCACGCCCTCGTTGAATGTTTATAGCGGCAAGATCCAAAGCGATCTCATGAACCATCTCAAACAGGTGCTCCGTTAGCTCGGTATTCACCATCTCAGATGGATCTGGTTTCTTCATTGCAGATCCAAAGAGACCTCTCAGGACCGGGTCGATTCCGCCTTGATCGACGATGCGGTATGGAGAGAAGAACGCTCGATGCAGGGGTAGGTTGCCATGGGAGATGGGCTGGAAAGTGGAGTTGAGGCGCTTCACGATCGGTTGAACGAGACTGTGCCCGAAGCGGAAAGCAGCGGTTGCAAACGCATTGAAAATAGCTGCATCCGTGTTAGGGTTGTAACCCTCATACTTTCCAATCATCTCCATTCCTCTTGGTCCAAGGACTTTAGGGAGCCAACTGGTGTATGTTATATGCTGCATGGCTGCTCCAATTATCTTACGTGTTTCCTGGAAGACGTTTTCTCCAGTCCAGTGGGTGTTGACTTCACGAAGTTTCTGAGCGATACGATTATGCTCCCTCATCCAAACTGTATGCAAGGAAAGCAAACCTAACTGTTCATTTGCTCGGAAATCTCCTGCAAGGAAACACGGAATAGGGCTCTCGTCTTCATCACGATCACAATCAATCGGGGTGTCACGATTGTACGGCAGCAGGAAACGCCCCGAGCCCATTTGTAATCCTACTTTGAGCCTACCGTAATCATTATTCAAGTCTCTTAGAGTATCTGTTAGTTCTTTATGACTGCCGTACACATTAGAGGCATCAATGTACGATGTGATTTGATTTATCTGTTCCCTAGGCATGATCCTATTGAAGAACAC
The DNA here is from genome assembly GCA_035222895.1 of Strongylocentrotus droebachiensis. Taxonomy (NCBI): domain Eukaryota; kingdom Metazoa; phylum Echinodermata; class Echinoidea; order Camarodonta; family Strongylocentrotidae; genus Strongylocentrotus; species Strongylocentrotus droebachiensis. Next base: position 52,986 of record JAVYIG010007023.1, on the reverse strand, counting down.
TGAAGTGCTTCCGCTCCCACACACCGCGCTTGATCGGGTGAACTCAATACATTGCGTACGATGGATACGTCTATCGCCCTCTGGGACCTGAATAGGGAAACACGGAACCTGATTGTCGCACGTATCCTTGCATTCCACGCCGTCGCTAAAACGAGCACGACTCAAACTCGTCACCGTAAAGTCCATATCATGGTCCAGGAACTGACCCCACTGCATGAGCATGTGTGTGTAATCCTTATGGGAAGTTATTTCAGCCGCGGAGACAACTCCCGAGGACACCCCCCTTGCGCTTGGCTTCGTAAAACCATTGTACCGATGAGTTGTGTTCCAGCCAACGGGCGTGTTGAACCCGTTTTCATAAATGGGTTTTAAGAGTCGTTTGAAAGGGGTAAGCGATGCGCCCCATTCAGGGTGCTGAAGATTGTTGCAGGTTCCGTCGTAAGTACGGTATTTTTTGTGGAAGCAGACGTCGGAGCAGTTGGTGATCTTAGTGTGTGCGGTACACTGGGAGAGGTTGGAGATGAGGTTCAGGAAGCGAGGTGAAACCAGGTCGTTATAGGTGAAATCTGTGCAATGAGAGAGAGAAAAAACAAGTGATGACATTTAATAATGATGCCATGGTCCAGTAGATGTCTTGTGTGACAATTAAGACAGGTTGACAAATTAAGGTGAATAGCGAATATTTACATATTGTCGGTTTGGAGCCAGAAGGGCATTAACTCTGTGTAAAATGATGAGTTAGGATACACCTGGCTCCATACAGACGTTATACCACTCATTGTAATTGCTACAAGAATTTTTAACCTAAGGTATTTCTTAAACTTAAAGTTAAACATTCCTGTATTGGTATCTGTCCAAAAATCTGTTTCATCTGTGAATTTACATGTGAGAGCTGCTGAAAGGTTGAAACAAACTTGACATATCCGTGCAGGCAATTATAATGTAATGATGAAAGACTATGTTTCTGGAATAAGCAATTGAACATGTTGGCCAATCAGCAAATACAAAACAGGAGCAGGGTTGGTTTAATAGCCCTTGAAAGTTCGAGAGTCATACAAAAATTAAAAAAACTACCTGTATGATGTACATTAAACTCAAGGAAAAATAAGGAGAAATCAAGGAATAGAGTTGTGAAAGTAAAGAGAGAGAGAGAGAGTTTTGAGCGTCAAATAACGCCTGGCTGGAATAATCCCCAGGGAGTGGAGATTGTGCATACAATGTGAGCGGGCAAGCATTGAATCCAATGACCAGGGTAATAGTATATCTGTAAAGCGCTTAGAGACATCGTAGATGTATCAAGCGCTATCTAAAAGCGGAATATTATTATTATACTACTGACCTATTCCTGTAAGATTAACTTGCATTCCAGCTTCAATATGATTATGAATCAGCTCCAGCGTTCTCTCAAACACCTCCGCTGCCCTCGCGATACTCATCGCCTCGATGGACGGGAATCTGAACAGGGTCAAAAGGTCATGCGGCGTACGAGGCTTGTTCCCGTCCAGCAGGTTGCGATTGGTCTCGTTGATGGCCGCGTCGATGTTGCGGATTGCTTCCGCGATGGCCGAGTTGACGAAGCTGTCACCCTCACGAGATGTACCGATGGAAACTGCATGGGATGAAGAGAAAGAAAGGAACTAGAATTTGTTGTGGTACTATATGAACAACACCTTGGATGTGTGTAATGAGGACGCGATTGGCGGAAGGATACCAGAATAAAGCACTTTCAAGATGGCTACTTATACATGAACATTGTCAACAATGATCTCTTATTTATTCGTCCATCTGAGGGGCGTTTCACAAAACTTGTCATCAGTGACAAATGACAGTCTTTGTTATAAGTTACTGAAATCCTTGCTTCTGATTGGTTATCAACAGATTTGTCACTGATTTTTGTCATTTGTCATTGAAAAAAGGCTTTGTGAAACTTGCCCCTGGTCTTTCAGCATGGCGGCAGCGGTGGGATACACAATGTGGGCTCAAAAGATGAAATCCACTTTCTTATTCCGGGATCTTTTATGATTTATGAAGTACAAAAATTATCATTTCAGGTTTATTTGCTTTCTATTTGAATTCTTTACCAATCAATCTAAATAGGTACGGTATGTACATTTTTTTCCAGATCAAAATTACAGAATTGCACTAGAGGTCTAGTTGCTTCTTAGAGGCTAGATTCAAGATACAACCTACACTGCTTCAATCAATAGAATCTCTCATTTTAGGAATAAAATAGATTCCAGGTCACAGGAAACAAGTTCTTTTAATCAGAATTATGGTTTCAATTCTGATGACTTCATATTCCTTGGTTTTCAAAGACAGAAGAACTGGGGTGGTTGATATTATAACATTGATTTAAACTTTTATGATAGTAAAATGATGTTAATTGTAATAACAAGTAATCGCTTAATGTCCACGCAAAGTTAGCTGCATTCATGTAAAGTAAAAAGAGACATCTGACAAAACCAATGGCAAGTGTTAGTTCCGTATAATTTCAGTTTGTTATGACAATTAGCATCATTTTTCCTAACATTAACGATAAACAAACAAAAAATGATGGATTAAGATAATGTCCACTGTGAATTTGGGCCAATGACTGAGAAAATTGTTGCTCTTTGGGCCCATTAGTGTTTAAATATATTTTCTACATTGACCGATTCTATTGTAAATGTGAATTTGTGATCATGCAGCCCTCTCTCCTTTCTTCTTACCATTAACTGTCAGCTCCATGTCTGTAGAAGCGTAACCGATAGTGTTTCTAGCCGCACACTCGTAGCGCCCGTCATCGTCCACACCGACATCATGGATGGCCAAGTGACCCGCCTCACTGATGGAGAACTTTGCACTCTCTGTGATCTGGACTCCATCTTTAGTCCACGTGATGAGGGGCTCAGGATCCCCGGAGGCGGAGCATGGCAGGCGAATGGTCGCCCCAGCAACCACTGTCAAGTCACTTGGTGATTGGTTGAATACGGGTGGGACTGAAACATGAATATTCATGAGATATGGACTGTAAGAACAGCTGAGAAAAGAACGCACATTTATCAATTCATTTCAAGATGGGGCTATGCCAATGAAAAAGATACTCTCTGCGATTGCGGAGAGACTCAGACGATGGACCACATCTTGCAGTGCGGCGGAATGGGTTGCACAGATGAAGACCTGGCCCTTGTACATGAGACGGCCATCGCAGCCGTCGGGCGATGGAAGAACTAAATTTTTTAAATTTAATTTAGGAACTGTACATTAATCTTGATCTAGCTAAGGAGACACGAACGAACAAATTAATTTCTTACTATATTCATTTTCATAAAATTCTTTTGTTTATCCTTTTGAGTATTTGCTTTGAATCACCAGGCCAATTGCATTATATCAGTAATTTGGAAAATTCCTAGGAAAACAAGTAATACAAGTCGAGGAAGTATATCAATTTAAAATGTCTTGATGCAATATCCTTGAGTAGAAAATCCAAGCAAAGAAAATTTAAGTGCTGTACAATGCTTTTTATAAAGATTTCACAACATTTCTCGTTTGAATACAGGAAAGGAAAAACACTTTTGGCTTTCTTCTTCATATCTGATTTATATTGTAGGTCTTTAATCATAATTTCCCTTTTCTTCCGTCCATAATTCATCCCCACACCTCCACGATGATCTTATCTCATCGCCTGTCTGTCATGAGCATAGACTGACTATTATGCAAGGAAACCCATTTACTTGCCAGACTTCACTGTCAGACACTATTGAGTGACTGACTGGCTTTTTTTCTTCTTAATTGGTAATAACATACATAAGATTAGACCAAAAGCTTCAGTCTCTCTATATCGTCAGTTGTTCCACTGAGACTACGTCTGGCTCCACTAGACCTCGTATGGGGAATGTCGACAAATGTCAGTATTATTAAAAAATGATCCATACCAGACGGTTATTTCTGTCTAACATAAAAGGAGCTGTAAAGGGTACATTTGTCTACCAATACGCCACTTCTTGTAATGGCCAAAATAAAACTGATTGAATCTTTGTGCAGCATAAAACGTACGACCATTCAGTACAATGGTCTGAAAATCAGACTATTCGCCATCTAATAGTCGTTATTTTCCCACTTAAAGACATTTTCAAGCCCCCTTTTTTTAAGGGAAGTTCTAAAATAGAATTATCTTTCAAATGCAGTTGGAATTTAACCTTTTTATCTTTGGGGCCTGCAAATGGGACATAGTACCTTTAAAGGTCACGCAGAGTGTTTAGTCTTTGCTTAAATTGGGAATTTTTATTCATAAGTGCAATCTTGAACCTTAAACTATCAAATATAAACAATCACTACTAACAAAGCAGTTATGCAGCATGAACATCTACAAACTCTAAAAATGCAAGATTTCTTAACTATGCTATATTGCAGCATAAAACTGCTTTAAATCATTTCATTAGAGTACATGAAATTCTGAATATGCACTTGAAGGCTTCCTGAACATACGTACCTCTAGCTCTGATCTCCACCTGGGCCATACTCTGTCTCTGACCAGCCTTGTTGACTGCTATGCATTCATAGTTACCAGCGTCCTCTTGAGATACACGGATGATCCTCAACGTCCCTGACGCTAGAATGAGGAACTTCCTATCGTCTGGTAGAGACGTGGCTGCATGAGATACAAACAGATTCGGGTGTCAAACATAGGAAATGGATCAGTCAAAACAGTTCTGCGTAAACTCCCCCCAAAATATACCCAACTGTCAATCAAATATCTGCAGTGTTTACATAATTATACAGGAATGGTTTGTCATACCTTACCCTGTTAATGTAATGAACTAATCACTCAGTAAATAGACACTATGCCTTTCTCTTAATTTCTACATTCATACAGTTTTTTCCTGAACCTTAATTATTTCCTATGATGACACCCAGTAAGTCTTAAAGCGGGACTGCACTACTTGTAGCTACTTGCGCCCTCTATATAGCAAACAATGCCTAATCGGTGACCGTTAGTCCCCCATGATCCCTTTTCTTATGTTAATTGAGAGCTGATTTGATGAGCTAACCACCTGTCAGTGACCTTGCTAGGAGGTCTAATCCCTCCTGACCAAACTAGTGCAGATGGGCTTTAAGACTTGGTTACTTCCCTTTTCCCCCTTTTTATTATGATAATTGAGAGCTGATTTGATGAGATAAAACTTTTCCCTTTTTTCCGTTTTTCCCCTTTTTCTTATGTTAATTGAGAGCTGATTTGATGAGATAAAACCACCAGTCAGTGAACATACAGGGAGGTCTAATCCCTCCTGGCCAAACTAGTGCAGATGGGCTTAAAGATTTGGTTAACTTTATGAAAATAGCTTATTCTCAAGATGTCCTTGATTCTGCTCCTGCTCTCTGATCTAAACCACAATGCAATGAAAAGTTCTCATACTATGTGAATGGAGTGACTTATAATGAATAAGCCTATTAAGTTTCATATCAATATCTCTAACACTTTTTAAACTATCCTTCATCAATTATAAAACTCTGTGTATATATGTTTGGGCCATGCATACAGCTGCATACATGTAGCTTGGCAATTTTTGATGCTGAACAGTTATCATTTGAATTTCATTAATTACATATCGCTTGTAGCAGGAAATAAAAACCCATACATCAGGGGGAAAAACAGGCTTCCCCTTGATACTCTTGGCCCTTTAAACATTACACCAAACCTTGAGATTAACTTGCTTAACAGAATATGCAGAATGTCTGGCTATTCAGGCTAGTGAAAATGGTTAAAGTGAGGGTGATTCTATTCCTAGCTTGATATTAATAGCCATAATCTTGATTGAAAGCTGTTCCCTAAAGGCCCACCACACCAAGATATCTTAGAAGGAGACAAAGAAAATCTGCAGAGAGGAAGAGGATATACCAAATTTAGCTTGAAATATATAAATAAGTCCAGATGAATAAAGTCTGCTTCAGGGGCAAAAGCAGTACCTGATCCTCTAAAATTGTGTTTTAAAAGCTAAGTCATTTTACTTGATTGAAAATCTTTTTCTGAAGATTTTGCTACTTCATGTACGCCTATTTCTTTTCTGTATTAACTATTGCAAGCATCATTCTTCTTCAAAATTTCCTTAATCGCTACTGCCTCTAAATAAAAATTACTTAATGATCTATGTTCACAACTTTGAAATAATTACTGTTTACATTTATGATATGGCATTAAGGTATGATTCTGAATTCATTTTGACACTTTTCAAGTTCTCTGTAAACAAAATAATACTCTACAATACTAATAATGTAGTAAGTTTTTAAATGGAGCATGTCTCTAAGGGCTTAAAAGTTTTCTTCTTTTTATTAAAATGACTTTGTGCATTTAAACAAATAATTCAAGCAAGAAAAGATTTTCTCTAAATGCCTTGAAATACAATGCTTTATCTAAAGAGATATATGTATGGATCAGGCGAAGACTGGAATACACAACCTAACCATTGAAAGTCAATTGAATGAATAGAACTCTCAAAATAAAAACGGCCTTTGAGATTTAATAATAATAATAATCTGGATTTATATAGTGTATAATATACGAAATACTGTCTTTAAGAGCTTTACACATATCATTACCCCAGTCATCAGATTTATTCATGCACAATGTGCACCATCTCCACTCCCTAAGGAGTATTCCTAACAAATGGTCAACATAAGGGCATATGGCAATTACTAACACAAAGGCTTTTGTCATCCTACCAGGTCCCCATTTCACTCCTGGGTATGAAGTGGCAATTGTAGATTAATGCCTTGCCAGAGGACATTGGTGCCTTTGCATTTCAAGTCAAGTGCTTAAACCACTCGACCACAACTCCCCTTTGAAAACAAGATCAAAGAAAGATTTTGCACACTTACAATCTTTCCTCCACTGAATGACCGGGAGAGGATAACCTTGCGGACGGCAGTGAAGTTCTACTGTGCTGCCCTCTATCGCTGACTGGGGCTGTGGTGCAAGTTCAAAGGTTGGAGGCACTATATGAACAAAGAAAAACAAACATGTCAGTGACAATACCTTTGGGTTAATTAATGCATTAGCAAAGATTTACCATTTGAATCCTCCCCACGATTTGCAAAATATTTTCTCACAGAAAAATAACTTTTGAAACAGAAATGGCTGGTCAACCACAAAATAATAATTTGAATTTGCCAAGCATACAGCTTTTTTGCTTAATGGCATCAAACATGCCCACATTTTTTTGGTGAACTTTTCAATTTGACAACTGCAAAAAATTCAGATGTTATAAGTCACTTACTATATGATATGAAAGTTTGCCATAGATGGACCATGTCGTTTGATAAATTTGATTTCAGTTTCTTGTTTTACAGAATAAACGTATATTGGTCAGGAGACAAATGATATCTATTGATGAAGACAATATGAAAATGATAATAACTCCCAGTGATAATAATAATAATAATAATAATAATACCAAGGGTAGCCTTATCAGTAATTAATACTGTTCTCTCTGAGGGCATTGTAATCCAAGGCGGAGCTACCATGAAAAGGCCCTCAAGCATTCAAGGAATTTCTTCCTACTAGGTACCCATGTACCTGACCTGGGTGGAGTGTGGCAAACGTAGATTAATGTCTTGCCAAAAGGATTCTAATCCGGTACCTTGTGGTTCTCAGCCTGGAGGCTTACCCACTGGACCATATAACACCTCTAGATATATGCTTACCTAAGACACTGAGTGTAGCAGTAGCGGAGAGCGTATCCAGGCTGTTGGTTGCATCACACCGGTAGTCGCCCGCATCCGAGAAGTGAGTGTTTGAGATGTGAAGGGAGCCGGTAGACAGGATCCGAAACCTTGTGTTCTCCACCACGTTAGCCCCCTCCTTGGTCCATGAAATCCTAGGGAGGGGGTAGCCATTGGCAGCGCAGTGGATCACAGCAGAGGTGCTCTCACGGAACTCTACATCCTCAGGGACAAACGTGAAGACTGGGGCTCCTAGAGAGAGAGAAAGGGGAAAAGAGAGAGAGAGAGAGAGAGAGAGAGAGAGAGAAAGGGAGTGATGGAGAGAGACAGAGAGGGAGAGAGAGGGAAAAACAAAAGAGAGATGTGTTAAGGTTTATGGTATGGAGTCAAAGATATTTAATTTTTCAACTCTCCTACATCTTCCTATGAATCCTATAAAACTTGACCATTTTACAAACCACATTATAAATAATGAAAACTATCATACATTCACGGACCTAAACAAAATCTACATATATCTAGATGTTGACTTTCTGTCCTGTGCCATCTTTCTCTCATCTAATCCTCTTGTTTTTATTTTCTATCTTACTATAAGTAGATAATTATAAATACACCCTGAGAAGTCCAATTAAATGGTGCATTATACAACCTGCCAAAGAAACAAACCGATCACTATTCAAATATCTACGTACAGATCATTTTTATTATTTTCCCTAATTTCTGATATTAAATTCTTTTATATGGGTTTAGACACCAGCGGCATGGAAAGGATTAATAGATCTCTGTCTCTGAAGCTCAATGTTTATGTCCTTTGTTCTCCGGCACAAGTTGTAAACAGGACTCCACTAATTGCCTCCACATCCTCTGTACCGGGATTCCAAGGCAGACCTGGCCATGCATATACTACGAGGAGAGGTTAAAGAGAAAGTTGAGTTCTGGTCATGCGATTGCATTGTGAAAGAAACGGTGTGGAGTCGATCAGAAAAGGTTGATCATCTAGCATATAAGTATTTGTGTGTATTGCAAGGTTCTGGAATCATCAAAATGATAACAAATTTGGCCAAGTCTTGGTAAAGTTACAAACACTGTACACAGAAAGATGTATATGGGACTACACGAACACGTGGCACAAAAATCCGTCCCGATTTTTACGATGTTACATGCCATATTTAGAATATGAAGGCATTTGAAGAGCCATGCTTTTCAGGGAACATGTTTTATCTGATGTTCTTTCAGACTTGCATAATAACAATGATAACGCTCGCGAATTATTTTTCACCTCTTCCCAGAACTCAACCTTCTCTTTAACAGCAGTGTGTTTCAACCTTCTACTGAACCCATCAAAAGTCTGGAATCTGTTATAACCTTGACAGGAGCTTCCACACTACAAGCTTCAGTGAATTAAGAGGCAGTATTAATCACCATTAGATGACTAGACAGGAACCTTAGAGATGATTTACATGCACCATTTGATATTTGAGGTGTCTGCCCAATCCCCCCCCCCCTCACACACACACAACCTTAATTCTTAACTTCATTTGTCAACATTTGTTGCTTGATTTCTTTTCTTTTAGCATTTCAGTTGACAAAAAGTATTGTATTATTACAATGAGTAAACACAATCTCAAAGTAAACATGAACAAACAAAATTCCTTTCCATCCATCTTTGACTACTTTAATCAGAAGAAATAAAACACCTTTGTATCTGTTTCTCATCCAAAACAAAACAAATCAAATCAAATCAACCAAATCAAATCGAGGCATTAATTAATATGGATGAAACCTTTACATCATAGGGGTATCATCAATTACAACACAAAACACAGAGAAATCATGTGTGATCATAACAAAATATCTTCTAATCTGTACAGTATTACTTGTTAATAGACAGGTTTACTAACAAGCACGCTGTATACAGAGAGGTTGTTCCTGACAACTTAAAGCTTGTCTGAGTCTTGCCTGACATAGCAACAAGTACTGTATGCAGACTGGATTCCAAGTACTGTACTTCATTCATAACTAACACGTTAATGGTAAACCTCATCACTAGGTCCCCAGGAAGAAACATGCATAAATTTGAATATGTTTTTAAACGGGTCTATCAAATTAAAAAGCAGGTCACCCCTAGAAAAATGAGAATGAAATTAAAACTATGATTAGTGTGAACCTTGACCGATGTCTGAATCAATCAACAATCTGACCATTCCATGTCTCTTGGAAATATCACTTAACCATCTCTCCACCATGTCTGTTTCTTCACTCCCTACACCACAATCATTAATCTATACTGACACCAGGATGAGTAGGTATTAATCAGACTCACGTGCATCATACCTAGCTCACTCACTACGGTCTGTGGTCTCGTCTAAGCTCTATTTCTCATGAACCCTCAGCTCGCTTACACAACATTTACTAACTTTGTGTACAAGTTGAATGTACAAAAATACTAGCATTTAAACATGAAAGGCAATGAAATATATTTACATATGTCTAGTCGATAGTATTTATATATAGATTTTTTAATGAAACTTAAAATTAAAAAAAAACTAAATTGGTGAGACAAATAATTTATTATCATAGAACAAATATAGCAGTTTTTCAGTTCAAATGCCTTTAATGAAATATGTAGTGGAAGGAAGGGGGAAATGTCGGACAGTTTGATAATCTTTACATGTATATCAGTAGCAATCAAACATCAAACAAAAATGGACAAAATTGTTTAAAACACCTTTGAGTATATAAAAGAGCAAACCTTGAAAACAAACAAAGCTCTAACAAAGATTAAATCAAGTAAGAGACTAGCTGAATTATCCCTATACAATATGAAATTTGACAGGCCCGTCTGATTTCCCACCCCCTTTCACTTTCACCAAAAATGAACGACCTTAACTCTTTAATTAACTTGTTTAATACCATTCTTTGCTATATATATTTTTTTTTTACTTCAGTTGAATTTGTACTTAATCATTATCAATAGTAAAACTAATGCCTTTCTGTCTTAGACACTATTTTTAATTAAGGCAAAACATCATTAACAAACAAAGCTATATAAACAAGATTAGATCACCTAGGAGGCTAATTGAATTATCTCTATACAGTTAAAGATTTCCCAACCCCAATTATACATGTCCGTCTTGCACTTGAAAGTTAATTGATCCTGGGTACATGCTTATTTGTGTTCAGTTGACAGAAAAACAAATTAATAAAGGAAACCAGACAGATTACTACTAATGATGGGAGTATCATGATTGGCAACTCCAACAATTAAGTCTCAACCAATGTTGTGATTTTTAACTGATAATTACAAGTCTGCCTCCTTTGAGAGGTAAATAGAGGAAATAACCGGTTAGTTATCACTTCTCACATTGCACTAAAACACTTTTGACAAACTTCATTATGTCAGCAACTTTGCAGACATGTATTTGTCTACTGCATGTCCTGTGTAAAATAACATCTCAAGAAATAATGTAATGTACGCTATTATTTCCTATTTCATATTATATCCTTGTAATCTTTAATTTATCTTCATGATAGGCTGCATAGCCCTTTGAAGATTACCAGAAGAAGAAGAATATTCTTCTTACACAACATTGAAATAATTAATGTACTTTATGAGTTACATGAAGATGAAAGTCCTTAAAGGCATCGTTTAACAATGTCAAACCTGAGATACATGGCCCTACATGTACGTGTCATCAGTGTCTGTCATATAATGTAATGTGAAGCCCTAAAAAAATAGCGTTTCAAAATTATCATGAAATGCCTCAAAAAAGCAAAAATCTTGGAGTGACTGGTTTTACCATACTCTTTATCCCCAATATTTCTATTTCCAATCATAAATATCTTGATAATCAGATGGGCGATTGGCTTGTAAAAGTCATGGGGTTCCTGACTGACCTAAAGGTTTATAATTATGATTGCAGCATGAGCTAAATCCAGAATTTTGTTTCAGAATCTGAGACAAAGTTACCGGATCCTTTAATACACAACATTTATATAAGGTAATTTCATGAAAGTCCTTAAAGCGGAAGCAATCATCTAAGGTAATTAATCAATTTACATCCGTTAGTCAAAGCCAAGTTTGCAAGGTTGGGTTGGCTCTGTTTGTCTCACTGAGACATCTAACCCTAAAGTTTTTAGGTAAATGCTCATCAAACAACATTACCCAGGAAAAGGAATATTGGCATTAATTAGGAACATTCGTAATCTAACTTTTGAAGTTCTGGTCTTAACTAACACATCCAAAACTCTTTGAAAGCTATCTCAAAAGACAGTTTCTTGAAATCAAATGTCAACAGGGATAGTTATAATTGAAACATTCATAATCATGCTTTTTAAGTTATAATCTGTGCATTTCTTAATGGAGATATTTGTCACATCCAGACATCGTAGGAAACTTGCCTGCAAGGACAGTTTCTTGAACTAAAATGTCAACAGGGGTGATAACATGCCCCACCCCCTGCCCCTCTATCAAGTTCAATTTAGACTCTGCCTAAACTGGGTTAAAGGTCTCAATGTATTTGGTCGCTGCCCTAAAAGTATTATTAATTAACACTTGCCCCATATCCTGAGTTTTTAAGGGCTTTAGATCATCTTCTATATGGAGCAGGGTATTACAAAAAGAGATTTTCTAATTTTTTTGACACTCTGCAAATTAGAGGTACATGTATTACAGAAGGCAAATTCACTGCTAGAAAAGTTGCAATCATGTTTCGCTCATCTACTAAGAGTATATGAGTCATATAATTGAGCAGAGTTACACCCTTATGGCCCTGTACCTTTGGCAATCGTAAATGCACTCTTTAGTCTTCATTAATGTGTTTGGCATTCAACCATTTCACTAACTAATTGCAAGAAGCTTGATATACATGTACAATATTGTACCGGTACATGGAATTTTTAATAAATTTCATTTCTGAAAAAATATTATTTTTCTTGATTACAAGATCTTGGCGCATATAACACTTTGGAAAACTTCTGACATATATTGTTATTATAATTCCTTTGGTTTCATCATAGTCCCTTTAAGTTACAAATGACATTGAAATAGGACTCCATGTGTCAGCATGAGAGCTGGAAGAGTAACATGTCTTAATCCTATGAAGTGAGACAAACAGGAGCACAGGGTTTAAGGGATGTAATGGGGATCACCAGAGAGTGGTAACCAACCACTACTCAGAAGTACTCACATACCAAGCACAGCTGGGACTCTGCCGAATGACAGGAGACCTTTCTGACAAAATATCATTCATGTTTGGCCTGGTTTCCCCAGCCCACATCTGTTCCGTATTTAATAGAGATGTTATGACAATGTCACATGGCCCATGTACCAATTTAAATCCTTCTTCTATCCCTTTGTCTTGGATACATACCTGAGGCCTGACCTGAATGTTATTGGCATATCAGATTCCAGGCTTCTCAAATGAAAGGTAATGAAGAATTATTCATACCGGTAAAGAGTTTCGAATGAAACAAAATTCTTCCATAAAAGTGAAGAAAGGCAAGGAGAGCACTTGACATACTTGTAACTTTGAAAAGCTCACGTTTTATTTTGTTTAGTTTTGAATAGACTCTAAACTGCGTTATTCAGTTATTTAACAGATTAATATTTTTCTGGCACCCCAAGAGCAAGTTAGGAGACCTATATTTAATTTACAGTAGGCTCACAGTTGCACAATGTGAACGGGGGAGGATTGGGGACTGTTGGTAATCTATCTTGAGCTTATAGTTCTGCAGAGAACTATAGCGCCGGTAGGATAGGATGGGTGGAAGGAGCGGCTCAACGATTCAAACAGGTTGACTATCCGTCGTCAGGATATTGAATTTGTAATGCACAAAGGGAGCGTCAATCAATTTCTGTATATATTTTGTTCTATTAACACCTATAGTTTGGTCAGTTAATTGCTTTCAAATGTATGTTTTTTCATAATTTTCTAAAGATATTCAAGAGTTTTCTAGCATGCTATATAATTACCATGGCTCTAAAAAGAAAGGAGAAAGGACTAGGAAGAGGATCGGAAGAGGAGCAGTGATGGGGGAAATAAGTAGGAAGAAATAATGACCTACACCGGTAGGAAATTGAATTCAGAGAACAAGAAGATTTTTCATGTGATATTACCAGATTTGCCCTCTTGGTCCCACATACCCAAAGTCCTGTGGGACCCTGCTACCAATGTGATTCATAATCTCATGTTCAAATCCATTTCCATGTCAAGATAATTCCCAATCAGTGACCTAGATCATTTAAAGCTTTGTCATCTCAGATTACCAACCATAATAAAGTCTTACACGCAAACCCATACTTTCCATACCTTCTGATTAAGTCAATAACTTCTTGGGATGACATTCATCAAAACCAGGCAGCTTTTATTAAAAAATAAATTCTTTAAAAAGGTCACATGACTTCATGAAGTCTCTCAGACGATCTAAAGCATTTTATCATTCTATTAACTACAGACAGGAGTAATATGATAGCATTAATTACTTCTGAATACAGATGTAGCTTCTTTTATCTATTATGAACTATAATGTCATGTATTCTGTTTACTGATTTTCATTAAAAAGCTCCCTTAAAGGCCTAGGGAACCTTGCTTTGACAGGGATAATTGTGGGAAGAAGGAGTAGGGGAAGAAGGAGGATACTTTGGATGGACAGTCTGCAGAAATTGTTAGAAGAGAGAGGAGTGAAAGAATTAGGAGTGTTGCTAAAAGAGAAGGCTAGGAGCAAAGGGTTGTGGAACAGCATAGTCGCCGAAGTTAAACAATATGGCACTTAGAGACAGAGAGAGAGCAGATGAAACTAGTCTTGCACCCAATAGGATTGTGATGGTGGAAACCTAATTACAACCTGAGGAGCAAGATGTTTTTACTGGGCTTGTGTGAGCTTATCAATGTTTTAATGGTTCCATCAGATCCATAGAAAAAGAAAAAAAAGTTGTACATATACATGTATGAATTATATCTAGCTCATACCTTATGATCCACACGGGTAAGACTGATACAGAGATCATAATAAAAATAATAATGTAAAATTTGATATTTATAAAGCACACATATCCACCACACAAGGCCCTCCAATATTACCCCAGCTCTGCTAGGCTACCATATCAGTGCTCACAGCATTAAAGAAATCTCTTCCTACCGGTACCCATTAAACACCTGGGTAGAGAGTGACAAATGTAGATTAATGTCTTGCTAAAGGACATGAGTGTCGCGGGGGGACTCAAACCGCGAACCCTGTGATTGCCTGTCCGACAACGTATCCACTAGACCACAACACCTCTACATATCGACAAAGTCTGAAAAAGAAATTCCATTACACTGAATGGGCAATAATTGGTTGGTTTGGGGATGATTTGGAGTCGGCCGGTGTGGTAATGCGACTGAGGTATTGGTATTGGGATTCAATACTTACTTGGAGCTCCAAAGTAGCGTAGACTGACCGGTTGGGTCTTGACCTCTCCTAGCGCATTCCTGGCCATACACTCATACTGCCCTTCATCATCACCGCTAGCATTCTGGATCATCAATGTTCCGTCGTCTAGAATGTTATACTTGTGATCAATCCCTCGGTTTGGTAGAATTTCTTTACTGTGAGAGAAGTACAAAACATGACAATTAATTTTTTATTTAAATATCTCTTGTTTAAATTATTATTTTTTTAGTAGAATACAAAGCGATCTTTTTTTAATATATATGGCTGAGACAATAGTTAGGCTTGGAAACTGAATTGTTTATATTTAAAAAATTAAACACAATACCTAGTTGACAAATGTATAGAATTACACAATCACAATATTATTTCTTTTTCCTTTCTATATCATCAAAACAACAAAAGCACTCTCTTATGATCCATCATCTCTTTCATATATTTCTTCTTATTGCAAAAGAGACAAGCATTTATTATTGCTTTGCCTTGATCTTGCTCACCATTAAGCTCTTTGTAGTTTGTACCATCATTCAATAAGGCATACCGGTACACCTGGGAAAGGGGGCGGCATTGTTGGAAATGCATGGCCATGTAGGACCCCAAAATCTGAACGTTACACAAGCAGACAATGGGATAAACTGGAAGAAGGAAGGCAGGAAGACGGTTGAAGCTGCTGGGAGGGGGGCAAGGGGTGATCACAGGAAGGGGAAGGGAGTGTGTCCCATGATACATGAGCTTCATGTGACATTCTAGAGTCTGATTTAGGTCTGGTGATTGTAACTTCATGTGTCTTAATGTTTAGTTTATTAGCAATGGAAATTAAACCATCTGTGCCTCAAATGCCTTAAATGTTTGAACTATTAAATTCTAATTTCCCTCTTTTTGTACAGAATGGAGGATTTAAGTAAAATGATCCATGAACTTTTGAGACATTTATTCTTTAGCCTGTACTTCAACCAAGTTGCCCACGCACCCCGGTTGAAAAAAAAGCTGATTTAGAGTGTAATTTCTGTATTCACACTTGCACCCTCTCCTTACAGAAGTCACTTTTGATGTTGATATTCTTGATACAGTATACAGTCAAGAAACTTCTTACATCCATGGGAAAATATATTGGGCAATTTGTCTCCTTCAAAGGTCATTGAAAGTTTTGATAAGCCTTTAAAAACTTTTGGTCAAATTTCTTTGATTTGTTATTATAAATATCATGAAACTAGCAATACTAAGATGCTGTTAATTTTTTTATCATCACAATCCCAGAGAAATATTTTGATTTTCTTTTTGCAACCAACACTGCGCGTGAGCTTTAAGTTATTTTTATCATCACAATCCCAGAGAAATCGAGGTCAGTAAATCCTGGCAGTGAGGAAATAGAGCAGGAATTGAGAGTAATAATCCAGCAATTACATGTTGTGAAATCATGCAAACTCATGTCAATCGATTTCCGCTCAAAGAAAATCTAAGGTAATTACGTGTACGTGCAAAAGATATTGGTTGAGCACTTGATTTTATCAAACTTCAAGTGAGCTGACAGATTCCTAAGTAGTCTGTAACATGGATTTAAAGAGCATCTTTCTGGTCTGGGTTCCTTCAATGTGCCCTAGCTGGCTTATCTCCCTCGAGAGTTTGTCATAGTAGATACAATGGATCGTCTCTATGAGATTCTTAAATAATTTTTAAAAATCTATTAAAATGCAGATGTCATTTTTGACAACAGAGCACTCATATGGTGGTGGTGGTTATTTTACCCGACTGCTAAGAAAGCATAAATATATGCTTGTTAGTAAGCAACCAGAGGACCGAAAGAGGAGAGAGGTGGCATTTTTAGAAATAAATAAACGGGACTCTATGCTACCACTGAAGCGGCAAGGAGTATTACTGCATTATGGATAAGAGCATTTCACATGAAACCACTTTCATTATAATTATGAATAGAAATATTTCTTGGGGAACTCTTTGAATATAATTCTCTTTTTTTTTCTCTTTCTTTTTTCTCTTCACACATACATTTAGGAGCATACAATCAATTTTCTTTTTTTAAAACTTTGCATAAAGTTATGAACACACATGTGTTATGTACAGATAAAAACTAAACTATTCATACCCCATATAACTTTAATGTTTTTTTTTTTTGTAATTCAAGAATAAAAGGTTGACTGGATTAATAAGGGCCTTTTGTTTGAATACTTTAAGATGTAAGCTTTAATATATAACATTCTCAAGAAAAATAAATCTGAACATATCAACTTTTCACATACTTAACGAATTCCAAAACTTGGTAAGAGTATGAATAACTTAGTTGTTAACTGTATGTGCATTCAGGTCTAACTAATCCTTCAAGTTTATTCCACAAAGTCCTCCTTTAAGTCTTGGTGTGTACATATGTCTGGAATTACCGGCTTCCCAACATTTCAACACCCTGCCTTGCTTATGCTCCCAGTTCTGAATTTACGGCATAGGTTTCAATTACGTTGCCAGGACAACGCCAAGAGTTAAACTAGATTTTCTGCATCAGATACGTTGGGGAAAAAATATGAGTTTTGGAACAACACTTTGCGTCGTGGTCTATCGCCTCAGGTGAAATGTTAGGGTCAATGAACGGACACCAAGACACTCTCTTTATGTTTATTTTCTTCTCTGAATTTTGGCAGACAAGGATAAATAATATTAGGTTTAATTAATGGTGACTACAATAGAGTCAATAAATAGACGTACAAAAGAAATGTTGTTTGCAAGTTGATTGTGGAAATTTACTCTAGCACAAAGCATATGATTAACATTCAAATCGATGTTTGAACAATTTTTGCCAACTTAAAGTTTCCCCTATGTTGAGAGGATGGGGTAAGGGTTTATCATAAGATCAGTATTTTAGTATTGAACACAAATAATTATTTTTGACGGCCATATTTACCTTATTTTAATAGTGGGGTCAAAGAAAATTTAAAATTTAAATGCCTGTTTATGCACTAACAGGCTTGTTTTGAGG
Organism: Strongylocentrotus droebachiensis; assembly: GCA_035222895.1. Classification (NCBI taxonomy): domain Eukaryota; kingdom Metazoa; phylum Echinodermata; class Echinoidea; order Camarodonta; family Strongylocentrotidae; genus Strongylocentrotus; species Strongylocentrotus droebachiensis. The sequence continues at coordinate 34,874 of JAVYIG010007023.1, read as the reverse complement.
AAAAGTGTATTTTCTAACCTTTGATCTACTTTTATTTTTAGTATCACACATTCTTTTGGACAAAACTAGGGACATTTTTGGATCGGAATTCAAACAATGTCATGATCATTCACCCTCCAAACATACTCTGAGTGACATACTTTCAATATGACCTCCCTCAATGACCTTTAGTCTCTCACAGAGTAATAATTCAATCACACACGTAAGTGGTCCACACACCTGGATATGTAACGTGATGGCCACTTGCAGGATGAACTTGGGGGATACAAACAGGATCACTGCATGAGACAATTTATCTGAAAAAAAATCTCTCTAGCATTGAATTCTTGAACTGGAATTCAAGTCATTTTAGGATTTAGGAGCCTGAAACAATCTTGGACACAGTTTGAATTTGACCTTCTTCCAAGGGCGTTGAACTTTGACCTTCTTCCAAGGACAGTGAATTTTGACCTCTTTCAGAGCGAAACTTAGCGATGATTGTTCTCACTGTGACATGATGGTCATTTATTTCAGGATTAATACATATCTACGTGAGATAGTTTGAATAGAATATCCTCCTGACATTGCAATGACTTTTGCCCAGTGACCTTTGGCCCAGTAACCTTTGCCCTATAACCTTTGACCTACCTATCATGAAGCCATACAATCTCAGGTTCAGGGTCACCCATAGCTCTGCAGCTGAAGTACACATTGTTTCCTTCTGTGGCATCTACATTGTGAGGCTCTACCACAAAATGAGGTCTCTCTGTAAAAATAAGGAGGAAAACAGCGAAAGCATGATCATTACAATGAAAATAAATCTGCAAAACAGCATATGCGTTAACACCTTTTTGGCATTCATTAGCACAATTATTGTATATTGCCTAAATGCTAATTGCAGGCAAAAAGTAGGGCAAGTAAATCCAAGTTAGTGTAAGACTAAAGCTAAGAAACAAAATAGAAAAGAAAATCAAAGAAAGGAGAGATTGTGAAAAGTAGAAAACAAGAGAGATGAAGGAGAAGAGGAAAACAGAATAGAAAACGATCAAGATAAACAGACATAAGAATTAAAATCTTCTAAGTAAAGCAGACAAGGGCACATATCCTGCTCTATTAGACATCAAATAAATATTAAAATATACAAATGTCCATCATATTGTTGGCTTAATCATGCAAGGAAATGGCCAAAGAGAAACCCAAGGTATGTAGTAAACCATCTCCTCATCTTGATGGTCATATGCTAAGTTCATACAGGACCGTAGTAAAACTTATTTTGCAAAACCTCAAAGTAATGAACAATGATCCACTAAACTATATGTATGACAAGGATGACACCCCACATAATGGGTATTCAAAGTTTTAAAATAAAAGCTAGGCAAGTTGGTGGGGACCTCCCTGATGCTCTTAGTTCTTGCACTTATCTTTAGACCACTTGTGGTTTGAGATTTCGAGTAAACTTTAAAGTTTCTTAAACCAAGAGTACATCCATACTATCTCTATCTACAAGATAACTTCAAACTTTAAAACCACAAACTAAAACATTGTGGGACTGTCACATGAACCTAATATAAAATATCATCACAAGTTTATGAGAGAGCTAAATGAAGAGGGAGAGCAGTTGGAGTTTGTCGAAGGACTAAAAGTAGATCAAGGTGGAACCCCAGAAGCTGTAGAGTGATTTCAAATCAAAATGTCAAACGGTGCGATTCTCTGGCAAGTTTTCGGCACATGAATTGGGCTTTTAAAAGATACAGATCAAACACATTTCCTGTCAAGACGGTACCCTTCTTATTTATAGTTTCAATCATGAAGTTCAGACTGAACCAAGCCAACATCATCTAGTGCGCCTGATTTTCAATAAGAAAATAAGTGTTTGTTGTTTTTCTAATGGCACAACTCACAAACTGCCCCCCCCCCCAAAAAAAAAAAAAAATTATAATAATAATAAAAATCTATATATATATATATATTTTTTTTTTAATAATAATAATAAATAAAATAAATAAATAAAATAAATGAAAAAATAAATGAAAAAAATGAACAATCCTTTATAGAATTTCACACATCTATAAACTTTCTAATACAGTATTATAGGCCTACATCTACCTGGATAAATGCAGAGGGTGAGATACTAGAAAGACCCATCTCTTACAAAGTGCAAAACATTTTTTGTCGATGGTATTTAATATGATTTCTGAACTTGGGAAAGCAAGAGGAGAGAAAGGGATTCCTAACTGCATAATATGATTATTCTAAAACAAATATATAACTTTTCAAAGGATGTAATAATTATTCCAAGAATACTTGTCTCCAGGGCTTTCCATCTGATTATATTTATATCATCCATTTCCATCTTCTCAAATGACAACCAACATTATGTCAAAACGATTCCCAATAGGAGTTTGCTACATAATTGCAAAATAACATTTCAAAATGCAGAAAAAGGTATTATTCAGACCCCAAATTTGACATGAATTTTTCTTGGCAAGCAATTATTTTTGGCATTGTTGTGTGGGTTTAGGTTTTATCTGAGAGGTTGCGTGGTGTAATTGAATGTAAACATATCAGGTTACACCGAGTTTGCTTGAACAATCAAACGTTTTGCTTTTTATCTCTATATGTGTGATTTGAGCGGTTATGACATCTGTTTGATGATGATAGGCAGGATGCAAACAGGTATCTCTAAACTGATTTAACTCGCTTGGTACCACCAGTGGTAATAACATATGTAAACAATGCTGATTGGAGTTCATCATGAATAAAAGGAGGATATACAGACAGAATCTTGGAGTGAAAATACACAACCGAAAAGTGCGAGGATAACTACAGCAATTGTAGATAACATACTACATTGTATTCTATTGCAAATTGTTAACACTAGCCCAATTGCCAGGCATGAAACTCTACAAATACCTAGACCAATTGCGAATTTCATGAAAAGTTTTGTGTAGGCCGAAGGTCCTAGTTTTTAAGATAAAATTTTGTCGCAGGAGCAATATGTTTAGTCTGTGTGACTTTATAAGTGTAGTGTACTGTAGTGGTGGTTATTTTACCAGACTGCTAAGAATTGTTAGTAAGCAACCAGAGTGTCAACGGCTTTAGGTCCTCTTCGAGAGCACTGGTAACGAGGATTATTGCCTTACCAAAGGGCACTAGCGCATTGCTTTGGTTTCGAACCCGGGTCACCAGATTACGAGACTACTGCTCTACCTACTGACTGACCTAAACCAATTTCATGCCACTGATAGAAGAAATGACGAAGAGAGCTTTGTATGAGAGTGATACTTACGGCAGTTGAGCTCCTCGGGGGTCAAGTCTACTAAATTGCGCCCTCGCAGGTTCTCTGGGAAGTGGCAAGTTGCGGCAGCCTGCGTGTTTCTATGACGACTCGCATGCGATAACATCTGAATGAGGGACAGTAATCCACAGTTGCATATAAGCTGGTTGGAATCTAGTCGCCTGAAGAAAGACAAAAATGCAAACACAGTGAAACAGAAAATAAAGAGAGAGAGTTCCACTTTTTTGTTTTTTAAAACTTGGCTTGTGACCTAGTAAAACAAACCTTGTGGGGTATATACCCACTGAGCTTGAAATGTTGTCTGCTGAGAGCAAGAAGAGCATTAACATACACTCTTACGTGGAGTTATGCCCTTATAGCTCTGAGAAGCATCTGACAATAGTGTGCATGATACACGCCTTGTGATCTTATGGGTACAGGCTCGGCCAACCTTATATGACCATTGTGGAGCCTAACTTGGGTTATAGTATATCTGTAAAGGGCTTATAAAAGCGGAATATTATTATTATTATGTTTGATGGCGTGTGGTTGGACAATTGTGTTATCACAAATCAAATATAAGTTATTGGCAGCGGTGTGATATAGCACTGAAAACAGGCTGTAAGGTATAATGTAGTGCGTGACACAATGCTTTATTTATTCAATCTTTGGGAAGTGATTAATGTGCTTGGTGCCAACACATGCAGGTGCACCAATAGACTGAAACATTAAAAACTCTATCTGATCATGCTCAAAATGCACCAAACTTGAAGAAAAATTTCAAACTTTTCTTCTAGGACACTAGCTACTCACTAGGACTATATATATATTTGTCATATGTTGTATTAAATGTTCATAAAATAAGGTATAGTAGCCTCTGTATCATTGACCAACATTACAAGCAGGGATACAGACAGGTTTTTCTTTGGGGGGGGGGGGGGGGGGACTTGGTAGCCATAAAACAAAGGTATAATGCTGGTTTTAAAGCTACTTTAATAGTAGCCTGGATATTTTTTTTCTTCAATTGAAAAGAAGCACATATAAACACTGAGAAAGACTGATGAATAAACTGACAAAGAGATAGATGGATATAAATAGATAGATAGATTGACAGAGAGATAGATAGTTTGACAGATAGATACATAGATTGGTAGATAGATAGAAATGATCCAGATGGATAGATGGATTGATTGATAGAAAGACTGATAAATCGAAAGACAAATATCTACATCAAAAGAAGATCAGGATATGAAAATTGTTTTTTAATTAAAGACACACAGCATAGACTGAGCATACATGTACATGAAGAAATTTGCCACTCAACTATAAAAAGAAATAGGAATCACATTACGTAAAACTTAAAAAATAAGTTTTCTGAAGAAGTCACGTACATGCCCAAACCACAAGTCCATCTGCAAAGAGTTGAACAAAATCCCATGCAACATATTATCTTGATAAAAATGCTCCCTCTATTCACATCACATGAAAGACACTTTCCTTGTGTACCACGCCCAGAATAAATGAATTGATTCTAACCCCAGTTGAGTTTCACAACGTGTCAGGTTGGGTTTAGATTCTTGTCATTAACAATTTAAAGGTATTAAACTCAAATTGCCATACATATTCTAGAAATGTTGGGGAAATTCTATTTGAATTCTGAAAGCAAAAAGGATAACATGAATTATATCAGTATTTGAAAAAGGATATACATTGGCAACAGTTTTTAGAAAAATATGATGTGAAATTTGCCACAAACATTGATAAGTTTGACAATTGACATTTAAAACAAATTTAAGAAATACATGTTGGAAACAGAGGGGTCCACTAAAAAGATCTTTTTTACAAAGACCAACGACAATCTCCACACAATCAGGCAGGCCTTTTTTTGTTCCATCAATCATTACATGCTTTTATTCAAATATTTTCCTCCAGGATGCTGTTATTTCTGGATGAAGTGTTTTCTGAGAGATATCTTACAGCTATAGACACACATTCTAATATTTCTGTAAACATAGGACCCTCAACCCCCCCCCCCCCCCCCCCCCCCCACCTCCATAAAAATGAAACGTCATAAAGTTCTCCAAATGTCAAATATTTACTATGGGCAGACGATGAACAGACAGTTACCCCACGTTCAGTTCTATAAGAGAATCGTATTACCATAAAATCAATTCTGCTCATCTGTACATCATAACAAGGAAACTAATGTCATATATCAAAATGTTGTATTGGAAAACGCCTGTTTGGGCATCATTTCGAACAAAAACTCAATCAGTTTCTGCATCCGAAAGAAATATTGTATAAGAGGGGGAGAGGGAGGGGTGGGGCTAACTATGAACGCACACTAATAATTGGCCAGCTGTCATGTCAACTTACCTAGCTCCTCAAAATAATTTTCTTGAAACGTTTCTTGTTTTTTCTAGTCTGTACTCTCTTTTTGCTATATAACGTTTCTTTAAAACGTTTCTTTAAATGAGTCTTGCATAAATTTCCAAAAATCTGAACAGACCGTCTGGGAGACTGGATATGTCCGCTGCTATTTACCCAATCTCAAAAGTTTAGTGACCTTTTAGCCCTAAGGATGTCATATTTCAAATCTCTGATATGGAGCATATTTCTTGCTTGCTAGGCACACTGAAAGAATAAATAATCTGACTCTGACAAAATATTGGTCTGCCTAAAGTGTCAGTCTAACGAATATTTGCGCACATTTGGGATAAAATACATATGTCTTTCATTACTTTTCTGTACCTTCTGGAAAATTACTCTCAATCTCATGAACAGTTTTACTGGAACTCTTTGAGATTTAGGAAAGGTGAGATTTCTTTGGTTGCAATATTTATTATTCATTTATATTTTTCAAATGTTTTGGGGGGCTTCCTAGAGCTAAATCACTCTCTCCTCCATGGTTTTAGCTCACTGCCCTCATTTATGTCTAACTGCTATTTCTGTTTACATGTAGCTCAATTGGAAAGGACAATTTTCAAGGGTAGTTTTCACTCTGTTTGGTTGTTCAATCTGGTTAACAATGCACACTTTATCTACAAAGGAAAGGAAAGCATCTTAAAAATCTAAACAACAAACAAACAAACACAACACAACAACAAGAAAATAGATATACATCAAGCACAATGAATTCAATATTTCAAGTTAAAAATGATTACAAAATAAGAACATGCATCTCACTCATGCTGTGTCACAAATTTTCATGCAAAAGCTATCAAGCAACATAAATATTACAAATAGAACATTGCCTGCTGAGAAAAAAAGGGTGTAAAATCAATTTGTTTTTAATGAAAATAATCCTATTTAAGAAAACAAATCTGAGACCTTTAAGCAGTAGCCTCCCGGGTCGGTGTAAAAAGGGATGAATCTGTCTGCCATCTAAGATTCATATACTGTTTTGGAAATTTGAAAGAAAACAACAGATATCTTGAATTATTTAATAGTGCATGTCGTGATCTAAAGAATTAAATATTTAATGACCTCAACATTGGTTGAACACCCTTTCGATTCTCAGCAGACAACATAAAACAAACAAACAAACAAACAAATAAAAACATGATGGTTAAACTTACAATCGTTTTAACGACCCTAGTCCGTAGAACGTGCCTGGTTCAAGTATCGATATATTGTTATTGTTCAAAAACCTGCAAAAATAGCAAGCAATATGTTAGTAGTTGAAACAAAACAAAATTATTATAATAATGACTTCATTGGAAGAGCTTCATTGCTTGAAACACTGAATCCAAAATTTTGGAGTTTGAGCAGATTTTTATTTAATATTTTTATTGTTTATTTGTAACTGCATGAACATGCTATACAAAAAATATCAGCCAACATTTAACATAAATATGCATTTTCATTATAGATATAAAAATTGCATTTATGTCAAAATGCCAAAATGGATTCAGATGCATTTTGCAATGAAAATCTTTATTGATGCATACTAAAATTAAATATATCGCATGTCATATATACATGTACACATATCAAAATCAATAGATTAGATAATGCTGTTATGTAATACCTAATATGACTAAACTAAGACTAGAAAACAAGTATGTCTGGGTATGCACGTCTCGTTATTGACTAAGCAACTTGTAGAGTTAATTTGATATAATTTTGAATGCAAAAATATGGATACATTATCAAAACATAAAATCTACAGCATGAGCATCAGTATGCAAATCATTGGTGCAACTTTAGCATAGATATATAAATTAATATGACATGAAAAGTTCTGTAAATGCATCTACTGTTACGTAAATACATTAAGTTACAAAAGAAGCAAAGTATTGATAACTAAGCACGCAGTTCTTCGACTTAACAAGAATTAAACTAAACCTTACAAAATTGGTGTAAGAAAAATGGGTTAACTTAATAAACTTTCTCAATCAAATTCTTAAGATTTCAATGACCTTGTTTAATCATCTAAGATAAAATGAATACCTAAATTTTAATAGATGCAGAATATTGTTTGTAGCAAATTATCTAAAGTACATGCCGAAAGGAGGCAGTAGAGACTTTTGTCATTCAAAGATAATATCAATCTCTCTAACTTTTACAAAGAAAACAGTGCTTTGCAAAATATGTCTCTGGACTCTAAATATGAATTTAGCTCATTCTTTGGAATGGTTATTTTGTTTAAATGATGTGACCATTATGAATTATTGTTATACATCTGAAATGTATAAATACATTATTGATGGATGAATAGTAGCACTGTTGAGAAGCAAAAAAGATGTTAAGCCAATGAGAGTTCAAGAACTTGGCATCTTCTTGCACTCAACTGGCTTTCTGGAGTGACCATGCAGAATTCAATGCGAGTGGACTTACAGCCTTTCTAGCGAAGGAAGGTTACTAAATGTCCCAGGGGGTATTTTCTTGAGTTGATTAGAGTAGAGATAAAGCTGCTCCAAATTATTGAGCCCCTCAAAAGCCCTCTCCTCGATATCAGCAATCCTATTTTTGTAAAGATATCTGCAAGAGAAACACAAAAATATCAAAAGGGGAATAAAAAGAACTATATTTCAAATTCACAGAGTCATACATTTATATCTTAAAGGGAAGTCTGACCTTAATAAATTTTAAAAGCAAACAACCAGACAAGCAGAGAAAAAATCAGAGAAGCAGACAAGTGAAATTTTATAAAATAAACAATAAAGAAGTTAGGAATTTGTGAAAGTTGTTATCACTATACATATATGGGAACTTCAAATTGGCTGAATCAGTTATGTCACTATGATGCGGTGCAGGACATCTTTCCTATCTGTTTGAACACTATGACTGGAATATCTGTTTCTTTTCAAGAAGTGTGACTCAGCTAGGAGGGTCTTTCCTTTTTTAGAGGACGTACAATAATAAACTATCCATAAATTAGCTCGAGTAATGCCCCAAGGAAGAAGGCACTTGGGAGAAAAACAGAAATTAATGATGTTTTTGTACAAAAGATGGTGATATTCAAGATGATGTATAACCTTGAATAGCTAGCTCCCCATCTTGCTTAGATCTATAACAATTTTCGTACTACTCAAGCAACATGAATACTTTTGAATTCTAAATTAAGGAATTCTCCTCTGTCTTAAAATGATGATATTTAAGATAATGTATAGCTCCCCAGCTTGCTAATCTAGACTTTAACAATTTTCATTCTATACTCAAGCGACATGAATACTTTTGAATTCTAAACTAATGTACAAGAGCAATAAGGATCTGGAATCATCTGCCAGGCTTAGCAGTTAATGCAACAGGAATAACCAACTTCAAGGAGGCTGCTCTACCCTCCATCAGAATGATGCAGCCCCCTGTTGGTTCTCACATCGTATAAGCTTACTAATTTGGTTTTTACTTGCACTGGACTTAACATCTTTTACTGTAAATTAACAAGTGCTTTGTCCACACACCATTCCAGCAATTCATGACACTCCTTGTAGTTACTCGCCTCACCAACCATCCCAGTATAGCTTCCTAAGTGAGCTGCCAAAGGGATTACCCAACCAAGTACCAAGTACTCTAATCCATTTGAAGTAAATAGACAAAGTTTTACTCACAAATATTTGAGGTGTCTGAGTCCGGAGAATGCTCCTCTGTGAATCCTTCTGATGTTGTTGTTATTGAGGAGTAGAGTGCTGACATTAGGAAGGTTTCTGAACGAACCCGTCGGGATCTCGCTGATCTGGTTGAACCTTAGATCCCTGTAGAGGAGGTCAAGAGAAAGATAAAAATAATATTAACATTGATAATGAAATAATTAAGATGTGTTTTTATCAAATTCTTCTTCAAAGTTCTTCGCAGTTCTTCACAGTTCTTTTAGGAGGCACAATGGCTCAGTGGTAGCGCAGTGATCTTGTATCTGTGAGGTTCCAGGTTTGAAACCCAAGTCAATGCGCTTGTGCCCTTTGGTAAGGCATTGATCCTCATTACCAATCCCTCAGAGAGGACTTAAAGCTGTTGGTATACCGTGCACGGGTAGTTTACTTACAAGCATATACATGCTTTCTTAGCAGTCAGGTGAAACAATCATCGATCATCCTTATTATCAATCACCAGTATTATCATCATCATCACAGTTATTATCAAACATCGTTGCTGGATTTCGAGCTGGCACCAAAGGGTACACTCTCTCCTCTCCCTGGGGACCTACTATATTTTCCATGCATTGTCTGAATTACAACACAGGGCAATAGCATTTTGGCAATTAGAATCTCTTCCTGTATTCTTCCTGTAATCTCTTGGGTACAGAGTGGCGAATATATTAAAATGTCTTTGCCAGTTACCATTCTTGTCCTGGACCTGATATTTTCTGATCAAGCAGTTTAATCTAATCAGAATGTGTACAAGAACGTTTCCCTGTTTAGGAAAGTTGAAAGATTTTACAAAGGTTCAACAGGTTCAAGTTCTTGGAAATCTATACCAATCGCATTTTAAACTTTCATGTAATCATGTTTACATATTTAGTACATGTGTAAAAGTAGTTTGCCTCCTGTGGGAGCTGGAGGCGTGCTCAACACAGCCCCAGAGTTCGACACGCGAGTAGAGTCACTGTGTAAGAGAGGTATGTATGCACACGCCACAATGGAAATGAGAGGAGTTAAATATGATCATGTCCATTCATAAATGTCTACCCCACATCCTGAACATAAAACCTACTCAACAATACATCCCACACTATCATGACAAAGATAAGTAGTATAGGGGGGCGTTTCACAAAACTTGTCATCAGTGACAATGACAATTTTTTTTATAAGCTACTGAAATCCTTGCTTCTGATTGGTTATCAGCAGAGTTGTCACTGGTTTTTGTCATTTGTCATTGAAAAAAGGCTTTGTGAAACCCCTCCAGGAAGTGAGGGTGTGAATGGTGTCAAGGAGTTGAGGTCTTCGAGGGCTGCGGTTCGACTTCACCAAGCTCCCATTTGGTCCAAACCTGTCAAGACTTTGTTATTAATCCCTTCATTATGGAACCTGGATTGTTCTCAAAAGAACAGCAGGAGGGCAGTGTGTCAGGACTGGAACAGAGAAACATGTGTTGGTGATCAGAAACACAGACCTGAGAAAGTCAAGGTCATATTCTCAAGTCATATTTTTGGGTGGACAATGAATCTTAGGCCCTCCTGTAATTTATTACTCTCCGCCAAAGATATGAATGACATTCTTTTAGAGCTTCCTGCTACATTCAAAGTACAAAAAAAGCCATAGATGACTCTTGAGTACTTCCAGGCTCATTCTGTGTACCTTGTTATTATACCGCCAATCTCTTACAGGAATAGTATCACTGAGAATAATTAATTTATTATTTCACATATATTTGTGAAATTATGCTCGAAACCATACAATGGAGTGACTTTTATTTGATCTTCCAGCCAGTTTACCATGAAGCCATTTCCAAGGTTTCACCATCAACCTTCCTGTCTCTAGTGAGGTTCATACAGCAGTCCACTTTTAGCTTCTCGTTTAGGTTTGTGGTTTTATTGTTATTAACATTTAGATAAGGACCATGGGACTACTTGTGTGTAGGAAACTTTAAGATAACTCAAAGTAATCAACTAAGAGAGATCTTAAGGTTATAGCGAATAACTATTGAGGCTCACTTCTTTACACTTCTTTGTTTTGTATAATTCTGCTTTGAAAAGATATTTGTTATTGTTCATCCAATCTAGATGTTATCATCCTACTGTCTGTTCACATTTTTACGACTGTGTTTGTGACTCCTATTATTTGACCTTGACCTTAAGAGGTCATGGGTCTGGTGGAGTGGCCTCCAAGTAAAACCGAATACAAACAGATCTCATTCATAAATGTCCACATGCATAACAATAGTTGATGCTCTTTCTAATGCAGCAGGAGTATATCATCTCCCATTTGACATAAAGTCAACATGTTCAGTGTCACTTTTTCAGTTTCCTTGGAAATTGATGACCAAAAATAATAGCAAGCAGCTTTTGATCTCTGTAGACTGTACACCATTAAGTATTTTTATTGAAGACTTGTACTTTTATGTACAATTAAGAACTTAATTATTCATACCCTTTTTTGCTCTTATTTGCTCTTTTTTGTTGACCCCTCATTCTGACAATATGTTTTCTGCAATTGCTCTGTATTGTTTATATATATATTATGTATGTTGATTTTATTGAGAGTTATAATAAAGACCGAACTGAACTAGTCTACATGTACTTGATAGATCTTGGGTAGATGTAGACCTAGTCTAGCCTGGATTGAGCTTTGAAATATTCAACCCATTTTGCAGCTTTCACCAATATACCACAGTGCTCCAACATTTTATGGTAGAATAAAACCTCTCCTTCATAGAAACCAGGGGCGGGTTTCACAAAACGTCATTAGAACAACTTCGGTGACATCCCATAGAAATGCATGTAGTAAAATCAACACACGCACTTACAACGGTTTCATGAAACGATGTCCAGGCTACAAAAACAAAACATCTAGTAATACTCCACACTATAGATTGGTATCTGGGTCATGCAGGGGCCACACTGATTCCTGAGTCTGATTGAGTAGCTGATATTTGAGCCCGAAATCATACAAGTTTTCTATGCCATAAATCTTTCAAATCTGTATGGTAAACTTACAATGTAGGCCAGTGACTTCAAAAGAGATCTTTTCCTAGCTTAGTCTACTCTACACCAAAAATATAAAGATGTAACCAAGTTAAGCTCAAGTTAGTCTCCGATACCAGACATGTTTTCATCCAATAGACCGGTTTACTAACATATTCAAATTTATGGATGTTTGTTTCCTGGGGACCTAGTAACCAGTTATTCCAACAACCTGTTATTAATGAACGAACTATACAATACTTGGAATCCGGTCTGCATAAATTACTTATTGCTAGGGAAGGCAAGTCTCAGGCAAGCTTTTAGGTTGTCAAGAACAACCCTTGTTTAAAAAGAAATCATTAAATGTGAATAGGTTAGTAAACCGGTATATTCAAATATAAGCACCGATATGTCTGTTGTACCCCCCCCCCCCCTCCCCCCATACTGATTTTAAAAGGTGAGGGGTTAACATGTTAAACGTTATGAAAGCAAGGGTTTCATCACGAGAGAAATTAATGAAGAGAACATTAGAAAAAAGAATTAAGTGGTGAGCAGTGAAACGAATCAGTAAAACATTTCAATTCCAAAATCTAATAATAATAATAATTACAGTGCTTATATAGCGCCTAACACTTACTTTGTCAGAAGTCTCTAAGCGCTCTACAATAATGCAGCATAATGTGTAATACTTTCTTTCTATGTGTTCCTGTAGTCCTATACTTCGCTCTTGGAAACAAGAGGTCTGCGATTTGTGGACCTTGAATTTATCTTTAACAGTATCATGTAAAATATAGAACTTTACATGTGAACCAACCAAGTGTGCCCACAGTTAATAACAAAAATTGCATTGTTTGTATATGTGTTCCTTATTGAACACAGTATGAAAGGAAAATAACAGATATTTGTCAATCTCTGAGCAACCTATATACATCAAATTCCTCCATCCCCACTCCCTAATCTGAAGGCAAATACTTCATTCTTTACCACCCATGTGTGAAAATATTGTTTGGCTTTCAATATTCCACAGTGATAATGATGAATAGTGGATAATGGATATCCATCATAAATTGAGGCAAGCATATGCCTCCCCCAATTATTTTGTAGTGTTGTAAATCAATCATTTCACGCATGACACATCAGGTTTTAAAATCTGGTCGAATTGACACAATAAATGTGTCCTTAAAAAAAAGACATATTTAAGAATGTTTGGTCTCAACATGCTATTTCATATACACTTTTTCTAAATAGTGCTCATGTATGATGTAGTTATAATACTAATAATAATCCTTGTTTATATAGAGCTGAATACATTAATTGACTATGTCTACAGATACATGATAACCCTGGTCATTGGATTCCGACTTGCCCGCACACAATGTATGCACATTCTCCACTCCCTGGGGAGCATTCAAGCCAGTGCTGTAGTCAACAATGACCAAATAATCAGCACTTATTAAAGCAGGCTGAACTATTCATAGGATGCTCACTTCCCTAACCAGACCAGAGCCCTGTCTTACAAAGAGTTGCGATTGATCCAAATCGATCCCAAGTCCTCCATTAATCGCAAGTTTGCATTCTCCTTTCTCTTATGTACATAGTTGTGATGGATATCAATTGTAAATAATGTGCGATTGATATCAACTCTTTGTGAAGCACCCTCCTGACTGCTACTGTACATGACAGGTAATCAGTAGGTGTGAGAGGGTCTGGAGGTAGTGAGACTAGCATCAAGCCATTGTCAACACAGAGCCAGGCTCCATGCAGGAGAGGATTGAATTAAGCAGTGTTGATTTGGTATGGAAGACCACTGTCCTGCTGAACTTGAACGGTGACAAGTCTAAGGCCGCGTTCATGCTTGATTTTGACGGCCAGAATCAGGCATCTGTTACGTGTTTAGTTTAAAACACGCTTGCGTTCATGCTCACTTTTGTAGAATCACCGAAAAACGGCGATCACGAACGCCGATCGTAAACTCACAAAAAGATGCGTTTACAATTGTAAACGCGTTTAAATGGGGTCAACGCACTGACCTCTAGTGGGTCTAGTAGCATGCACAGTGAAGGTCACACAATGCCACACAAGGAGAATTGCCTGGATGAGCCAGAGAAGTAAGCATGAACAGCTACACCGTGGAACTGCGATCACGATGAGCGTTTACGATGAGCGTTTCAGATCGCTCATTCTACCTTCAAAATCAAGCATGAACGCGCCCTTAATACAAGAGGAATATAGGTCGCAGGTAACTACAGTTTGGAAAACTGATCTCATGATTGGGACTCAGAAATTTGTATACTGTTGCCATACTTCTTCAATTATATAGCAGCTTCTAACAAGTCATTCAAAGCTACAATTGAAACAAGTATTGAACATTTTGGTGTGCTTCATCAATCGTGGGTTCTGTAATTGGCTTGTTCAGAAACCTATAGATTGAAGTGCATTCATAAAATATAATTGCTATGATTCTGATAACCCTCACCTACATGTATGGGTCCAGATACAGTGTATCCTGCATTTATAATCAACATTTCAAAATCTCTGTTTGATTGTATAGATCCACTATCTACGAACACTATAGTCTATAGCCTATAGCTAGGCCTGCTTGCTTCATCAGCTGTCAGTTGAAAGTAGGCAGTCAATCAATTGATCAATAAATCAAATATTGTCACAATCTTATCACCTAATCATTCAATCTTCCAGATAGATTCTTGCAAAAATACTATTCACTATGCTAAAAACAAGCATGTATCTTCTTTCAGGACCTTTAAAGCCCATCTGTACTAGTGTACAGGAGGGATTAGACCACCCTACAAGGTCACTGGACAGGTGATCAAATCAGCTCTCAATTAACATAAGAAAAGGAGGATCATGGGGGACTAATGGTTACCGATTAGGTATTGTTTGTTATATAGAGGGCGCAAGTAGCTATAAGTAGTGCAGTGGGGCTTTAATATACATTTACATAGAGAGCTTGATTGACATGTCAAAGAGAGCTATTGAAATCTACTCACTGGCATCTAGCCAGCAGAGACCGCTTGACCTTTGACCTGAGTAACATGAACTTGTGTGACATACAATGAGATTCCTATCGGCTACAAGTAACAATAACAGGTGAAGAGGGATGTGGACTTAGTGAGATAAGTGAAAACATTTGACAATCTATTAAGATGTGTCAATTCCACCAAAAAATTGAGTGCACATTTTCTGTGAATTTGAGCAGAGTAGCCAAAAATGATGTAAATTTCATATAAAATGAGTAGTACATCCCACCACACACTATACAATCAAACTGTGATCAGACTTTCAAAGAATTGTCAATTGTATTCGATGTGAACATTTACCAAACACAATCTTCCCCAATGAGTTTTAGAATAATGATATGGATAAAAACAATCAACATTAAAGTTGATACTCTAAGACAATCCCAAATACTGAGATAATTACATAAATAGAAAGCTTTTAACCCCCATAATAACACCAAATGGTGTCCACCCGACAAAACAAGTTTAGAATAATGAATTTATTTGAGTAAACTCTACCAAAATATCTAAGTCTGAAACCCGGAAGTGCACGTAGAGTCGGGCCTCTATCCGCGACGTCACGAACGGGAGTCATGGGCTCAGTGAGAGTGAATGGCAGTGATATCCCTACGTAAATGCTATCCTGTCAGAGCTTAGATTTGTTGTTGTTAAGGAGTATATTTGATGGATTTTCTGTTTTCATTTGAATGAAGAATAACGAAGCAACATTTTCCAGTCGCTGATTTCTTTTTATATCCTCATATTCACCTATTTGGTAGAGATTTAAGACGAGTTTACTGCTTAGGAATTAAAGTTAAATCGTGCACTTATGAATAGGCGGATGCATTATATTGTCATCAGATGAACATGAGCAGTTTTGTAAAACGAATAGGTCTAGAACTATGATAGTACTTATCATAGATGTGTGTGACTGCCTCAAAAAAGGATACAGTACCAGTTAAACATTTTATGTTGTAAAATATCAAACTTGAACGAGATCATGCAAGCGCGCTTCCTCTATAATATTTTGGCGAGTGATGCGGCTCTTGCATGAACGTTCGTGGAGCGAGCAGAATCGGGAGGTAAGACCAAGCCGCTGCTCTAGGCGCTGCTTGCTTGTGATGGAACGTACGTGCGCTAGTTATATGTTTATCGGCAATTGCAAGAGAATGAAAGCGACGTTGCCAGCTAAGAAAAACAACTAACAAAGACTTGCTCCTGACTACCGGTGTCAGAATTGGTAGATGAAGGATGTTCAGGGCCAAGGAAGGCGAAAGACATGGGAAAAAGGAAGAAGAAACCATCGGGAGATCGCTGTAGTGTATGGTAATGAACTGTGCATGGGTAGACAGCTACTGTTCACTCCGTGCCTGGGCCGATTTCAACACCAAAACAAAAATTAGATGGTGAAAATATCGACTAATAGCACATCGTTGGCATGTATATGTCATAATTTTTAAAAGGGGAATTGATATTAATACTATGAAGTACTAGGGGAAGGTAAAGAATTGTACATAGAATTATGATTTATTAGACTTTTCAGCCTTTGAAACAAAAATATGCAGAAAATCGTATCACTCTGCACATGTTTGCTATGGAACATCCGGGTACGTGAATATACTCTCTCCCGGACGTGAGGTCATAAATAGTAGACCAGCGTCGTGACTGATTTTCTATGCAAAGAGAGGCGGATATTTTAGACATTTCAATTGAGGATTTCGAGTAGACAGAATTTTTTTGTGATATACTAAGTAATTGAAAAACTTAAAAATAACATATACTTGCCGTAGGTAACAAATTAAGGGACATTTATTTGCTTAGAGTATCAACTTTAATTAAGTGCATCGATATCGTTCTACACATAAAAAATGCCAACTAGGCTACAAATTGTACAACTGGTATGACATCACTATGTTTCGCATATTGTGATTGTGATTTTATTATTCACATGACTATTCAGAACTTTGATGAAATAACCTTAAGATTTTACATGTTTCAATGTTCCTATCGAATGCTGTGAGATTTACTATGGGTTTTAGGAAGTCTGTTGAAGACATACATGAGTACAAGTATATCAAAGATCTAACAGGTTAGAAAATTTGATTTGATATGAAATTAATATTAAAAACTTATGTTTCAAAAGCATAAAAACATCTTAAAACACAAATTGCACAGAAAAGGTTCATGGTATATTATAAATCGGATAAAATCCTTCACAGAATTTAGCATCCTCCAATTCCCCTCCTAGATTTTGTGTTGCCAAGATTTTGGCAGTCAGGTATTCTTGGACGATAGCCATGATCTGAATGATCATTGCATCTAACATACTATGAAACAACAAATAACAACATTTTGCTCCTTTTGTGAGTGTTTCAAATTCTTAGCAGTTTTATGCTTTAAATATACAATCAAGTTCAAACAGTGGATTCATGACTCACGTTCCTTCACAGATTCTAGCCCCCTTATTACCATTGATGATCATCCCAACCGACATAGCCAATTGTACAGGATATAGAAAGCCACCTGACCATTTATGACTGCACCATGACCTTTGACCTTGGCTAAACTGTCCCCCTGGAGCAGTGGATGAGGTGCATGATAGGGGGGTATTGTCAAAGCCAGGTGGTAAGCACATTTACCTGCTGACCTTAAATGTCCTTAGCATGTAGGGCAGTGGGATCATGGGGGATACACCATGGACCTACTAGTAGTACTACGTAGTAGGTCTCTCCATGGATACACTTACAGTGTAGGAGATCTCTCTCTCTCTCTCTCTCTTTCGTTCTTTCTCCCTCCCTCTCTCCCTCCCATTCCCACTTTCTCCCACCCTCCCTCACTTTCTCCCCCTTCTCTCTCTCCCCCTCTCTCCCTTTCTCTCTCTCTCTCTCCCCCCCCCCCTTCTCTCTCTCTCTCTCTCTCTCTCCCTCTCTCTCTCAATTTCTTACCAGTAACATAATGTACCATGGGTAAGGCTACTACTCAGTAGCTTTCAAAATTTGCAAACAGTACCGAATGTTGCAGCTAAGTTAACTTTGCAAATCATTATACAACTGTAAATTAGTGATGTGATTCATTGTTTGTGGTTTAGTCCCCTTTCCAAATCTGCAGCCTGAACCAAGCATAACTTTTGTGAAAAAGTTTGGATGAAGATGCCTTTCACCTCCTTCTCTAAGATTAAGAGTAATTGTCCTTTGAGTACTGTCCTACCTACATCATTATCACATCTTCTGCTGAAAGTTAGAAGGGTACTAACTCACAAAGAGTTAACACCCTTCTGGCTTTCAGCATGCAGATGATACTGCAAGATGTCTGGACAATGTCAGACACAGCAACTCAATTTGGAAGAACATTATCTTAACATTCAGGAGGTGTAAAACCAAATTTAATTGTCTCTTTTTTCCACTTCAAATTCCCTTTATATCTATGATCACTTTCTGATGCATTTCCAGTCTATTCTTAATAAATCTATCTATCTATCATCAACAACAACAACAACAACAACAATAAAGGTTCTTCAATGTCACATCATATTAGTTTGTCACATTACTGTAGTATGTCAAATTTCATGTCTTCTTTACAAGGACAATCTCAAATCATGCATGAAAACCTAGTTTTTATGAGCAAATGATATCCACCCTAGACACAGCATACCCATCACTCATATTTGACCCACCCTGTCGGGTAATTTAACCATAAAACTGTTATGGAAATTATTTTTGACACATTTTTTCACTTAATTTCCTTTGACCTTCCACTCGTTTGTCTTTCCAATAACATGTTTGACATCATGTCAGAACATAACATACACCTCATCCGTCATATCTTAATCATCTACTTTATATTGAACAGCAGCCTTAAATTATGGACAGTTTATTTCAATAACAAGTTGCTTTTAATGACAAAGGAAGATGAGAAAGATGCAGATCAGTTTGAGAGAAATCTTACAAAGGCAAGGTAGGTTGTTTTAAAGGTAAAGACCAGTAATGGTCATGCGATTGCATTGTGAAAGAAACGTTGTGGAATCGATCAGAAAAGGTTGATCATCTAGCATCTAGCATCTGCAAGGTTCTGGAATCATCAAAATGATAAGAAATTTGGCCCATTCTTCGTAAAGTTACAAGCACTATACACAGAAAGATATATATGGGACTACCCTATCTCTCTCACACGACCATGAGAGAAATAAATTTACCAAATATATGAATTAGTAGGCGGTTTCCATTTCATTTTTTGAAATTGGGGCGTTACCAATACTGGTCTTTACCTTTAAAACCTAGTAGCTTGTAACTAGGCTTAGAACCTGAAACCCTGACTTCAAAAGCACATGTATATTAAATTTGACTGCAATTGGCCATGACTCATTTATTTCAAGTTGATTAACTTCAACAGCAGCTTCATTCTTGAATAAAAAAAGAGAAGAAAAAGAACAGACATTGGGACTTGAACCTTCATTTACTGACAAATTACAAGTAGTAATTCAATCAAGCGGCAATCAAATACAAATCAAATGACCGTGAACATTGGCTAAATGAGATTAACTTTGACTTCTAAAGTCATGTCGAGAGAGACTGTATTTGATTTATCAACGAAGCCAGCATTAAAGGGTTCATATACATGTGTAGCTAGTGTTTACAATAATCGCCCTGGTGCATTATCTAATTGATATTATCATATTAATAAGACAAAAGGCAACTTCATTTCTATATAAATCATTTCATACTTGTCATAGTTAAATTTACATTATATAGCACTCAATACCACGCTGTGTACAAAGTTATCGTCACCCCACTCTTAGTTTAATATGTTACCATGACAGGGCAGTTTTTCGACTGGGTACTCATTTGCATATGCTTCTCCTGGGTCGAGAGTGGCAAAATATATTCCAATGTCTTGCCAAAGAAATACTAGTGCTTTGGGAGGTACTTTTGAACCCCCTATCATGTGATCAATACATGAAGTCTGCGGAAAATACCCACCAGACCATGACTTGATTATGATTCAGTTTTCAATTATACTGGTAACAGGTTCTTTTTTAAGATCTTTTTTAAGATCTTTGTCAAATCAGTGAACATAAATTATCTTAATCAAATAACATTTTGTATGTCATACTTTTCACATATTTCCTGTAGGCCTACATGCACTGAACATGATTTTCATCTCCCTACACTACCAAAACTTCTACTTCATCTGTCAAACATAAGTCAAAGGTCTAAACAAGTCTTCATTTTCTTCAGGATTGCAATTGGCAGTGACAAGAGACTTGAGGAAACTAACCCACTCCACGCCTACACACAAATCGTAAACAAATTGGCATCACCGAATGTCTAAACGTCTCACTCTTTCTCAGCACATGGCAAACAAATCTATATTAGATCTGCAGCAATTCAATGAATTTAGCAATGGAACTTGAGTGTATACAATCCAACATGTTTTATATCTTCTTTATCCCATTATTTGTATTTAATTTTCTTTTTTCTTTAGTCTTTCTTTGTTGTCCTGGGGTGCGGATATGATACAAAAGAACAATTTTCTAGGGGCTTACCATATGAACGGTATTCTCAGCATAAAATCAATTTAAAGCAGTGAAAATTACTTTTTTGTTTGCAGAATCTCTTTCTGGATTTGCTTATCAAAAAAGCAAGAATCCATTATGTCAGTCTTTTATTGATCTTGCCAGAGCTGAATCACTCACCACTCCTCTGCATTTTGTTGTCGAAAATTTGCTACTTTCATACATTTCGGTGCCCAAAAAAGACAATTTTAAAAGAACGGCTTATTTTTTCTCTCAAGATAGTCAACAAACAACTTCCCAACTTGTTTACAGTCAAGTTTAAAATGTACAGCAACTGTCCCTTTAATTTCCAACAAACAATAAAGGAACTCTTAGCCAATGCAAATCAAATTATCATTAGAACCAGCTGTCTACCATTAAAGTGGTCTTGACATTAATGACAGAGTGGTAGGGTTCATAAACCACAGGCTCCATCCATAGGGCCAATGCCATTGCAATCATTTATCACCCTTACGATTCATATCATATCCATTTGTCATACAAAGTTTACATCTTAAGAACATCAGTACTCATGAGAATGTTAAAGTGATAGGTCTACTAATTTGACATGATTCTAGGATACACTTCTTATCTCTAGATTCTTTCTGGAGCATTTCTGGAGCCACTGTCCAACATACCGGTAGTCAATGGAGGGAGTATTCCCACCAACCTGTACGTGCCTCCTGGTTCCTTGCCATTACCCAAAATTCCCAATGGGGGGGGGGGGGGGGGTGAGTTACCCTGTGCCTCCCTGGAGCTACACCACTTTTCAATGCTACCAATTGAGTGGGAGGGGGGCAGGGCAAGTGCCGTCCTCCTGATGTTATACCGATAGTGGTTCACCGTGATCAGTTGAAAGGGTGGGGGAGGGGGGAATACACATGTATGCTTCTTGCTGCGTAGAGCATACCCCATGCCTCTCGTGTGCTATGCGCCTATGCCTCTAGCTGTAAGATATAATCAATTTGCTTGAGATCTGTGTAGGCGTGGAGTATAGATCCGTTTCCTTGTCAGTTCTATTCACATACCGACATACAAAGAAGAAATTCATACCTTCGACAGGCTAAGAAAACTAACTCCTTAGGCCTAAATACACAAGTATGCCTGGCAAAGAGAAAATAAGTGGTGCACATACATATGCACACTATATCTTTGGGAAACAGCACAAATTGTATCAAATGGTTTGCTTCCAAAATGTACAGCAATGTCACTTCCTAGAATATCAAATTACCTCTGATATCCCTATTTCCCTACATTTTATAATTACATTTGTAACTTTGTTTAAAAACAACACATGTAAGTCTAACTATTGAAATGGTATTCGACAGTATGTCTAAAATATGCAACGAAAACTGCTTCAGAACAAGACTTGTTCATCAAATCTACATGACAAATGAAATTGTGTTTATGTTTTCAACAATCAAGATCTGTATCAGCAATATCAGCCACACTTTGAACAAATGACAGTTTGTACAGGGTGACTGAACACACTTTTCTGGATAAATATCAAGCTGTCAATTCTTGCACGCGACCGACCGACCCGGGCAGCCCTCGTAGGTCTACCAAAGAATTGTCATGATACTTTGATAGAGATGTGGTATTGTGGTTAAGACAATGACACAGCCACAAATGGAAACTTGAATTATGGCAAAGACCAATTGTCTCCATTCATGGGGGATATTAATAGAAATGCTCTCCATGGAATTGTTCCATCGTCGACTGCTTTTCACCCCAGCTCTCATCCGGTTGACTTTTAAGAAAGCCTGATATAGATTACATGTCGTCCTGTACTTGTATTAACCTCAAGTCTTGAAGTACTTTACAATGTCATTTTGAGATACTTGTATCCCTGTATCTTCTCATGAATTAATTAACCAACACTACATGTCAATCAACTCCAATTAAATTTACAATCATTCCAATTTGGATGGAACACTGAATATTACTTGGGCTCTGTAATCAAAGATAATTATATGGCACAGGTCAAATTTGATAAATTTGTCATTTCCTATTTGTTTTCAATACTTTTCTCCAACTTCATCTTATATTCAATATTTACTATAGGCCGTGACCCTCTTATGTACATTCATACTAGGGACTTTTCCATTTGCACGTCGACATAGTAGACTGCTACGTGTGATCGAAAAGTCCCCACGTGCAAATCGAAAAGTCCCTATTATCATCTACTGCTTTCCCTTCAGTCCAAGCTCTTTCTATTTTTGAATCTATTCTTGTACGCAATGATCCTTATTCTGCTTTTGAGTTCTCAAAATTCAATATTTACATTCAAACAAAAAATGTTTAGTAACTCAAACAGCAACATTTCTGCAGGCCTCATGACATTAACCCATTGCTTGAAAGTTTCTAGGCCTATCTATAAAAAAAAAAAGCTCTATGGAAGAAGTATAACACATACATAGTCTGCACCAAATGGCTTAATGCATACCAATCATAAGAGTCATACTACAATCATAATTACATATTTCTAAATTATTAACAAACCTAAAATCACACATAATCATAATGAAATATTCATAAATACATAGATATAACGAAAATTGGCACAATGTGACCAATGCCTTACAACTATCATAGAATATGAGCAGAAAAATAGAGATATCATTCTCAACCTTTCATACCTCCCAAACATTAGTGTTCTTTAAGCATCTAGACTGAGTCCCCTAATCAGACTCGTTTGTAGTGAGTATTGAGATGGGGAAGCAGAGCTGAAATTCAAACCATATGTCCTAAGACTCTAGGGCATTCCACTGCAGCCACTAGGAGGCTCCTCTGTCTATCATAATTTGTTGAGAATTATCAGAAATAATCTCAAATAAGTACCAATTTCTGAACCTCCTCCTCCCCCCCCCCCCCCCCCCCTCCCCAACACACACAACCCCCTGCTGGTGGTGCGGAGCTCTACCGACTATTCATAAGAAATCTAGTGCTCATTCAGTGTTGTTCGGTATCTTTAGTTATCAGGAGTATTGTTAGACCCCCTGTAAAAGCTATATTTAAACTTTTCTAGTGCCAAATTTTGAATTGCAATAGGCTGTTGACAAACCACAAATACTGATTACTTAGATTCTTTTACAAATCTGAAATTCTGATGCTCGGTTGTTATCGTTGGTGGTTCAGAGGCTTGTCAGAAAATTGGTCTGACATAGCGCCTCTTTACAACATAAACTAGCACTCCTACTGTCAGTTTTGTAATTTAGTAATTCCATTATTCTCGCTAGGATTTGAGCTCGACTTAAATGAAATTGAACGGGGTGGGCCGGCACCAACATTGAAAAAAAAGAAAAGTGGCAGAGGGCATTTTGCCCCAAAACCCTTTTTAAAACCATCCTGAATGAAAAAGAGCTCCCTACTTAAAATTATATCTGTCAATAGTTTTACTGGATAAGATCATTAACTGGACAAGTCAAGATACTGCTAACGTTTAAATTTCACAGATAGGACATACATTACATATTCATAATTCCTGCAAAGTTCTATAGAATGTAATGTTGGCTGCAAAAGGGACATAGTTACTTTAAGAGTAGCCCCTGAAAGTAAGATTTTCAATCATATTGTGTATATATCATATAATCAACCATTCTGCTTTCTGAATTTCATAGATTTTTCAGATTTGCAACTGATCGAGACAAGTGGCTTCATGATATTGCGAAGCTAATCCATGAGAAAACTATTTCTACAAGGCCTACAAAAAAAAAAATGTTGTATTTCCCTTTGGAACCAACCCCCAAAAAAGGTATTAAAGCATTAAAAACTGAGAAATATCAGCCAAAAGAGGAAAGAAAAAAAAAAGAAGAAAAAAAGGTTTCTGACCGACCGACCCATGTTTTGGCAATTTCAGGGCAATACAACATCTTCTTCTTTTTTTTAGGCCCAATACATGCACTGCCAAGTGAGAACGGGGCTTTTGATGAAGGCTAATGAATTGAAGTTCAAGCGTCCATCCCATGAGAGCAGCGCCCTCCATACAGAGGTCTTTCCCCTGTATGAATCACCCTTCCCGACGATGGTAGAAGTAATGAAAACATTCATGCTGAAGGTTCATTATCACATCTACCTTGTCCTTTGTATCCTTGTCTTCCAATCTCACCAGCACACTGCTTCCTGATCAATGACAGGAAAATTAGACCAACTTCTGCTCTGATTACAAGTAATCAAATTTGAGTTTCAAACCCAAAACAAAGAAAGAATAGCAAAAATAAAGAGTGCTGAGAATGACATGCCACAATACTTATAAATGGGCCCCTGCAAAACAAGACAACTACACATGTTTTGATTTGAAAATACCCCAGCAAATGGAATATTGTCAAATGCCACTGATATATAAGCAGTTCATATTTTGTCACTCTGCTATATGACTGCTCTAAAGTTGGTTCAGTCTATTTTAAAACTTCTTTATCTCTTTCATACTGGGTGACTACATGTAGGCCTATAGGCAGGGGTATCGCTACAGCAGTTTGGAGGTGTGTCAAATCAAATTACCGGTAACGGACAAGTTTGCCAGAATTTGTCCAACAGAATTTGTTAATCACATCTGCTGACAAAGCTCCAAGAATGAGGTCCTTGGATGAAATATATCTCTTTGTAACGAAAGCCCTAACTAGCCCATGCAGTACATGAAAAATCTGAAGCTATATGATAGTATATAAATGACTAAAAACTTTCCTAACTGTTTGTGAGACATGTTTATCATTTCCAATCTCCTTTAGAGCTCTTCTCACAGAGAGAGATATTACTGGTATTTTACGAATCGATTTTGAATCATGAAATTAATCTGAATCTCATATTTTTGTGGCAGATGTGTGCCTAAAATGTGAACTTGAGCTGACAGGCAATACAGGCTCATTTCATGAAGTCTGCGAAAAAGGGTTTAAAAGGTTGATCAACTCGGCTCATCTTTTATTCTGTTCTCAAAAGGCCTCTCCTCATCAGACCGAAGTTGCAAAATAGCCTGGTATTTTCAGACTCAGGATACTTTCCCGAAGCTTTCCCGAGAGTGCGTCTTCACCAGACCGATACGCTCATCACAAACTAAATGAAGACCAAGTTTCCTCGGATATTTTCTTGACCCGCTAATTGCAGCTCCGGGCTGATGAGGACGCAAATTAGCTGGCTAATTTGGAATCGGGCTAGTTAAAAAAGCGGGTGATTTTGCATCTTCGATCTGATGAAAACAGGCCTAAAGGTCCTTACAGACCGTTCCTCGCAGCTAGACCCCCAGGTGTTGTGGGAGTCATCCCCATGCCGGTATCTGTCAGATCTAATACTTGTCTAAAGAACCGGCAGAATGAGTCATTGTGATGGTTCACTATTCAAAACCTACATCTTATATCGTGATCTGAACTACTTTCTCACCTTTCATTTTTCAAAATCAATCCAGAATAGTAGAAAACACACTTTCAAATTTATATCTCAGGATTTTGCTTGTCTTGTAATTTATCAATAACATGCCCTGGCTGGAATGCTCCCCAGGGAGTGGAGAATGTGCATACATTGTGTGCGGGTAAGCCTGAATCCGATGACTGGGGAAAGAATATAATTGCACGGCCCCAGGGAGAACAGTATGAATACTGATGAGGCTACCCTGGGTAAACAAGACATATTATTATTATTATTATTTATAAAGTTAGATAAAATTCCTTTCGGGTTTACCAAAACTGTTGGGCTTTAAACAAGTATCAAGCTGACATTGACACTCAATGATATGAGCAATGTATACTGGGTTTCTCACCTGTATAATCCATCAAACTTCACTTTCAATATAAGCAAGTCGTTTAGATAACGAAAGTACATCTCCATTCTCATTCCACTAAATGATTTCTTGGTAAAACCCACAGCTGTCTGTTTGGTTTTCACTTTGAGGATTATGTATGAGTCTTCCCCTCCTGGCTGATGTTTCCTCACTAATTGACTTCCATTAAATCTAATTATTTGACTCATCTTCATGTTATACAGGCCAGGAGGTTAATTTCCATAGCTTTTCCTTAGACGTGTGTCACATGATGTTGTATCAGTTGTTTGTAATTACAGGATGGTTGAGTCGGTCGCCTTTAGTGATTGCGGACTGGCAGGGTGATTTTTGGAAATTGACCACCAAACCGGTGATATGTTGTGGTGGAGTGGTTTAAGCACTTGACTTAAAATTCAAAGGCCGTGGGGCATGGGTTTGATCCCGACAAGGCACTCTTGTCCTTTGGTAAGGCATAAATCCACATTAGCCACTCCATTCCCAGGAGATAAATCGGGACATGGTAGGATGACAAAAGCCTTTGTGTTAGTAATTGCCATATGCCCTCACAGTGACCATATGGTATTAATACTCCCCAGGGAGTGGATATGGTGCACATTGTGCATGAATGAATCCGATGACCGGGTTAATATCTGTAAATCGCTTAGAGACGGTATTTCGTACGAAGCGCTATATAAATTCAGATTATTATTATTATCTACAAAGCAATTAACAAACTTTCTTACTGGTTTGAACCTACACAGAGTGTCACAAATTTGAAATCAAAGTGAGAAATAAATATAGGCTGATTAGAATGAGTTCCCATAAGATGCCCTGCATGGTATTAGGTTCTTGATTCTAGGGCTATAAGCCTCTGGAATATCACCCTAGACAAGTACGCACCAGACAACTACCCCCCTAGGACAATACCACTCCCCCCCCCCCGCCCTCTCCCTAAAAATATATCCTAGTAAAGTATCTACAAACCCCCATAAGTTTCCCCAACATCTAGAAAACTACCCCAATGATACCCCTCACCCCCCTCCCCCCCCCCCCCCAAAAAAAAGCACTTACAAGCAAGCAAGAATTTTTTGGGGAAATTACTTTTCCATTTTGTATTGTGTCTCAATTTCATAAGGACAGCTAAAAATTCAAATTTGAAAGCAATTAATTATAATCAATTTTGGCAACAAGAGAGTGAAAGTAACCATCTAAAAAGAGTATATTCATCATTTAATTGATTTCACTAAGGATTGGTGCCAGAAGTTTATCCCGTGATAATTAACTTCTTAAAGAGAAATGATTACAAATATACTGACAAATATGAAAATAGTAGTGATCATGATATGAGTGACCTATAAAGGGGCCATGCCATATTTTGGTTAAGCCTATTGTGCATTGTTGTGGCGCAGTTAATAAGAAATTCAAGAATTTATTTTTGGCGGCGATAAATGAGTTAGCAAAGAGTATGCAGGGGGCTAATTCATTTAGGGTTTACAAAGAAAGATGGGACACATGCAAGACGAATATTAATACCATGTGTATTACTCACTGAGGTTGAGTACAAAGGACTTGATTTTATACAAGCAATATCACAGTGTATATGATCATTGGTCATCTTTGCCAGTGTAAGCGGCAAAATAAGAGAAACGGGTCAGTGAAAGTTTGAACAAATTCTGATAAAAAATAAGAAGGTTATGAATTATTGAAGTTGCGATTGATCAATCAAACACAAATTGGCAACTACCGGTAGTATCTTGCAAGCTCCCCTCCCATTTGCTCTGTACCAAAAGAAGGGATTTGACAGTATTTCAGTAAACATAAGTTTTTGTATCCCAAGATTTTATGAATCATCTCTGGTACTGTAACCCGACTGATAAGAAGATGTAAACTACGGGTTATGAGAGTTGAGTGGGGTGAAAGCCATCAAGCCAACGAGGGATTCTAACCGGTCCAGCCAGACCTAGACTAGCTAGCTCAAAGGTCTAGCCAAATATTTAAAGGTCAAAGTCATTGTCAAAGAACAATCTTTATCTTCTCCAATCTCAATTAGATCAATGATGCGAGAGCGAAACTACACATTTGAAGTTATTTACTAGCCATTTCAAGAAAGTATCGACCGTGGTAGGGGGTAAAATGTCTGAAAGGTGCCAAAGCATCTCAAAATCGAGGAATAAAAAAAGTCGCATTTATTTTTCTAATAAAATCTTGTTAGACTGAGATGAAGCATGCATAGTACAAGGTATAGGGTTATCATCAAAAACGGTTTCTGCCTGTTAACTGAAATTTCAACTGATGTTTTTATTCCACTCTGACCAAAGTTGTATAGGAACATTGGAACTCTGGGAAACTTTTCCTCATGTGCACTACATGTCTGGCATATCAAAATACATTGCCAAATGATCGAGACACCAACTTTTTGACAAATTAAGTAGGATCTTTGGGCTCACATAAAGTACATACAAGTCTAAGAAATATTGTTTCTACAACACCAGGGTCGAGAGAAACAAGTGCATATAAAATACCTTGTCTAAGGTACATCTGACACAGATCCACACCCTTATCCACCTCTTGTTTAAGATTCATATGACTGAACCTGTACATACTAACAAATACATTCAACTGTGATTTGATGTTCCCCTTTAGCCCAGTCAAGAGATCGAAACTCAAAGTCAACTAGGACGATGTCATATCATAGAAATGTGTCACCGCTCTCTGTAGCCCATGAATGACAAACCTCTCTGGTATGTTTATACCAGTGTTGCGTTGAATGTATACATTACATTCATCGAGGGAACATTATATCCCAGGAGGTGCATCTATCATGAGGACAGGTTAGGGGGTAGTAACCTTGAATCAAATGTGTAATGGCCAATCATAAAAACAACCAGGTCTGATTGTTTGAGCACGCTATTGTTCCCGCCCGGCAGGCGAGCTGAGCCAGCGGCCCGCTGATTGGTTGAGCACCTGTGTGTTTCGGCCAATAGGCCTTGTCCGTTATTGTTCAAATTATTGATCAAATTATTTGACCGACGGTCCGCCCGTAGAGAATAAAACACGCTTGCTTACATTATATTTTATCACCTGACGAAGTGTTGCAGCGGCGCACGAAACGCCGTGATCTTTTAGATCCCTTGTTGACCATACATTGTGAGACAAACAAATATCACTAGCGATATTATTTTTGAAACAAAAAGTTTGTTTGCTTTTTTTCTTTTTTACACCGATAGAAAACTTTAAATAACTACATCATCACAAATGCAAGCATCAACCCGAATGTGTACTTGAATGTGTACTTACCTGAGATGACAATAGATGTAATGAAGACAGATCACAAGCAGAACATAAAAGATAAAAAAAAAGAAAAGAGAGAAGGAGAAAAATTAGAACAAAACTAAGCCAACTTCAAGATTTCATAACCTACAATGAAATACATATATATATAAAAAGCAGTTGTATGTTTTTACTGCACAAAACTGGTAATAGTGAGAAGGTAAAAGTGAAAACAGTATATTTTGCATCAATACCTCACAAAATAATAGGTCCTTGGTGATCTCGAGCCTGCACTATACCCTTCGACCTCGTCTAGGGGCACAGTACAGTTTTGAGATCACCTTGGGCAATAGTTTTAACCGTGCCCCACAAATCAGTCAATATTTATATAGTATTATGAACATTTGGAAAAACTTGCATTCAACACTGCACGCATTATCTCATTCTCACATCCAGACACCACCCGGCATCCTTGAACATACATGTTCAAATAAAGGTCATTGAACATATTCAAATAAAGCAATTGTACATATTCAAATAAAGCAATTGTTCATCTGTATACAATTCCTGCATATTGTGTTGAATACAGCACAGCACAAGAATAACATGCAATAGGCCATCAAGGGTCCAAATTTCAACAAGTTGGTGTTACTAATTATACCGCACCATTTTCCCCATTGATGTACTTGTTGCAAACTTTTCACACATTTCATTGAAAATATTAGTTCAGTGCATTTATAGTGCATATCACTGCTGTTTGCCTGTATCATCTCTATGCGGTTAGGAACAAGGACATAAAAGGTGGAAATAGGTGCTGTAAATGCCCAACTGTAACTCAGTCAAAATGATGTTTAAACAAGTGTGTATTAAGGAGAGTTTGAAACTTATAACTTGTGGATGCTTCCTTCATATGAGATGGGACAGTGTTCCAAAGTGCTGGGGCAGCATGAGTAAATGGCAGCTCCCTGTAGAACTTGGTCTGAACAACTGGACACTTCAAGAGGTTTTTCTGAGCTGATCTCAGATTGTGTGATGATGCCTACTTTATCAAGAACTCACTCTGATATTCTGGGGCCATTGAATTAAAGGTACTATGTCCCTTTTGCAGCCAACCTCAAATTTTGTAGAACTTTGCAGGAATTATGAATATGTCATATATGTCCTATCTGTGAAATTTAAACGTTAGCAGTGTCCTCATATTCAAATTATGCAAGGAAACCCGTTTACTTGCTAGACTTCACTGTCAGACACTATTGAGTGACTGACTGGCTTTTTTTCTTCTTTGGTAATAACATACATGAAAAGAGTTGTAAAGGGTACATGAGCATTTGTCTACATCAATAACCCACTTCTTGTGATGGCCAAGATTAAACTGATTGAATCTTTGCGCAGCATAAAACGTATGACCATTCGGTACAATTGTCTGAAAATCAAGACTATTACTTTTGGGCTCTATAGCCCTAAAGTCGATTTGAAAACTAATAGTCATTATTTTCCCACTTGAAGACATTTTCAAGCCCCACCTTTTTTAGGGAAGTTCTAAATTAGTATTATCTTTCAAATGCAGTTGGAATTTAACTTTTTCATTTTTTTGGCCTGCAAATGGGACATAGTACCTTTAAGACACTGATAGGACAGTAACAGAATTTTGAAATTTATGAGTAATTGGACTGGGAGCTAAATGAGACAGGGGTTATGTGAGAATATTTCCAGTTTGAGGCTAATACATGGAGTGAATACGTTTTGCATAGGACATTAAAGGGATCGTTTAACATTGTTAAATCTGAGATACACGGCCCTACATGTTATCAGTGTCTGTGGTATGGTGTAATATTGAAGCCCTAAAAAAATCGCGCTTCAAAATGATCAAGAAGTGCCTCAAAAAAAGTAAAAATCTTTGAGTGACCGGTTTTACCATCCTCGTTTTCCCCAATAGACTGTAGTGTTATGAAAACCGTCCGGCGAACGGTTTTCAAAATTTGTAATTTCAATCATAAATATCTTGATAATCAGACAGGCGATCGGCTTGTAAAAGTCATGGAGTTCCTGACTGACATAAAGATTCATAATTATCATAGCAGCATGAGCTAAATCCCGGATTTTGTTTCAGAATCTGAGACAAAGTTACCGGATCCCTTTAACTCAATCATTTTCTGCTCCGCTAAGCATGTCTTTTTCTTTTCATGTTCAGAGCACAGAATGATTTTAATGGTTTACAGGACAATAGTAAATATGAATTATTTCCTGGCAATATGTTGGAAATTTGAAATTATGCCAAAACAAACTTGTAGTTAACTAAAATTAGCTAGAAGGGGGAGCAAATTTGATTATTTTCAGCTGCTTTATAGTTCAGGACTTTATAATATGTTGTTCTAGTTCTGATAGCAGTCAGGGGTTCATGATGAATTGGGGCCCCTATTAAAAATAACTCACACTGTATCTATTAAGCTGGACATTATCAGCAGCCTACAAGGTATATTTCATATAAAATATAGCCTTAAAAATATTTGTTCTTATTTTACCTACAAACAACACTAATATTTAACAAATTATGAAGAGTACACGGTAGACAAGTTGAAATACTTGTTTTACAGAACACACTTTCTATTCAAAGGGGGGGGGGGGGGAGGAGGTGGAGGTGAAACAGTGATTCAAGCTACAATAATATTTACACTGCACTGATACAAAGCCATGAATCACAATAGGCAATAAGAATATCCAATCCAATCCGGGAATTTATAAAGCGACAATATCTAGTTGCCTAATCAAAGGCGCTGATGAAACTGAAAAACTGCCCAAAATGATTGTTAATGATTCTAACTGGGAAAGAGAGAAAAGCTAAAGACTAAAAACACTTATATTCTTTTTTTGAAATCACCCCTTTCAGAGATAAAAAAAGGTAATATTTGAGAGCACATACTCATGAGAGAGACAGCTGCGTGACATGAGTCCATCTGGACTACTAATAGTCCCTCTTAATCAAATCAACGTTTGTTGCTTTTTAATGAATGAGACAGGTGCCATGGTTCAAGAATAACTGGCACGGGTTTTCAGGCCAAGCAGAGCAAACTCATACTAGTCTGCAAGCACAGACCCTGGTCAGTCGTAAAAGTGAGTCTGCACTATAAGACTACCATAGGCCATGTACACCAGTAGGTAGCTGGGCTAGACTTCTCTCAAGGCACAATGATTTTTTGATTAAGTGTCAAATTAGGGTCTGTGCCTGCAGACTAAACTCATACTTGGGTCGTGCACCTTTTTCTAAAAACAAATAAAAACTTTTATGTTATTGTTTGGTACTTATTCTTCTTGTACATCAAGCTAAAGTTTTGGACTTGACTAGCATAGTATCAAAGCATTCTTCATTTGATGTTGGTCATCGGCATTCAAAAATATCTAGCATTTCAGTAGCAAAACTTGAATAAAAAGGATAAAAATGATTCCAGGGAGAGGAGAGAGTTACGTTTTTAGGGGCTCCAATGCATTTTTTTTATATATTGTAGTCTTATGTTAAACCAGAGGGCACTTTTATTTCTTTCCATCATATCAGGAGCTTACATTTGACATAAACATTATCCATCAAAACATAGAAATCAAAGTAGGAATCCATTTCAAAAGATTTACCATTGTTTACTCTGTGTCTTTAGCTAAGCATACCGTCGCTGTTTTCACGAAGTGACGGTAGTGAAAAAAAATTGCATTCACTTTGCGTTACGATTTTCCTCACTACCGTCACTTCGTGAAAACAAGGACGATACATGTCTGTTACCAGGGGGCATGGAAACAATGTGCTTTTATTCTTCGTATATCCATAATTCCAAAATAATCTTACAGCGACTTTCACTAGTCATACTTGACAATTTAGGCTTGCTTCTCTATGTTTACTGCCCAAGAGGCGTTATTCCCATTTGGTCCACAACCAGTTCGTCTACTATCCAATCGGTCTATTCCCATATGGTCTACACCCAGCTTGTCTTATATCCACATGGTTTAATAATAATTTTGTCTACTTATCATTTCATCTAATTTCCATTTGGTCTAATCTCCAATAAGTCTACTACCCATTTGTTCTACTGCTCATTTAGTCCAATCTCCAGTTGGTCTAATTCCCAGTTTGTCTAATGCTCATTTTGCCCACTATCCAAGTATCCATATGTTCTAATAATCGTTTAATTATAAGTAACAATAATCACCAAATAGTTAGGTAGTAGACGAACTGGTAATACACAAAATGGTAATTCACCACCAATGGCTGGGGCCTGGGAGCCTGGGCCTGGGCGGGTTCTTACTGATTTGAGCTTTGGTCCTTCCACAGAATAATTGTTGGTAAATCAAACCTGACAGCCCCACTCAAGATTGTTTACCATAGCCCCTGCCACTACCACAATGTCTTGTACTGTTCAAGTACTGTATTTTGAGCCTCTATCAGTCCCATCCATGATAACCATCCCATCCTACCGAGCGAGTTCTATTGGAATATCAGGAGAAATGAATGGATTTGAGAACTAAATTGGATTATGATGTCTAGACTGATAGATGAAGAGTAACAGCAAGGGGGATGAGTGGAAGTGTGGTTTATAAAGATGAGTACGATGATATCATCTATGTATCAACAGGAGATAACTAATAATAAATGGTGCTATTCACATTTAGAACATGTCCCATTTCACATAGCTTTATCCCATGTGTGTAATACAAAGTTAGATGCAGCCTGCTGAGAGCCATAAGGGCATACCAAGTTATAAGGTCATTCTTGATCTCAACCTTCAATTTATAGTCACTTTTTTTTCTTTCTCTCTTTCCTCTTTCCTATCTCCCTCCCTCCTTCCCTCTATATATGTCTCTCCCTCCCCCCCCCCCCATCTCTCTCTCTCTCACTCTCTTCCTCTCTCTCTCTCTCTCTATTTCATCTTTCCTCTCTCCCTCCCTCCCTCCCTCCCTCCCTCTTCCTCCTCCTCCTCCTCCCCCTC